>JALJCO010009472.1:0-10194 GCA_023101725.1 Atherinomorus stipes
ATTGAATATTCATGCGTTTAGAGCAGATGATACTGGAAGCCTTCATCCACCGTGGTAACTCCGGTAAGAGAGCAGACGGACACGTGGAGCAGTTTAAAGGTTTGTATTAAACAGTTGCCAATGGACATCAGATACAGGTTGGCATGGAGGTGGTACAGAGCAAGACTAATGATGAGTAGAGCGGTATGAAGAGTGATGATGTAGAATGATGAGTGAAGAATGGTTTCTGCAACAAATAAACAAACTGTCTCAGCCTCTATTCTTTAGGCTTATATCTGGACTTAACAGACTAGTATTCAGTCTATCAGTGAAAATAAGAGACCTTGACTGACATAAGGCAACATAAACATCAGTAACAGCCACACACAGCAGTTGTTTAGCCTTAGTATCGTTAGCATTAGCTTAGCTAGCGTTAGCTTAGTTAGCCCGCACATTTCGCTGCCGAACTAGCAGTTTATGGCCACTCAAAATAATCAAAAAGACAGAACATGGCATTTATTACTGCGAACAGTCTTATAGGTGAGTTCTTCATCACTTACTTTGCTCATTTACGCATTCTTATTCAAAGAAAGCTCACTCAAACTCCGAACGTTCGCTGCTCGTTTCATCAACCAGAACATTAGGACCCCAGGCTGCCCGTACATGTGCCCGACTAAAATGAACTCAATAGCTGTCCACTTAGGTGCCTGAACAAATAATAAACAAACATCAATGAGGGAATTTACAACAGCCGCCCCCAGAATAGCTTAGCTATTATGTAGCCCGAGTAAATTCACTGTCCTCCTGTCAAGCATTCAGTGTGGCGCTGTCCTCGTCCGACACCGCCGGCAGCTGAACCAGACGTGCCACCGGCCGGAGGTAAGTCTTGTTCCCCACCTGTACCTCTGCTGATCGGACACATCCATCAGCTCCCGCGATCACCTTCACCACTTTACCGATGGGCCAGTGCGCCCGCGGAAACTGGGGGTCGACTATCATCACAACAGTGTCCACTGGAATATCACCGGTGGTCTGCCGCCATTTCTGGCGAACCTGAAGTGTGGGCAGATAGTTCTTCAGAAACTGTGCCCAGAAATGATCCACCATCATCTGGCAATGGCGCCATCTTCGCTTTGTGAGTGCATCAGGGGCAAAGGTCACCTGTGGTAGGGAAGCATCCCGCCGCCCCATCAGCAGCATATTTGGTGTTACGGGATCCAGATCAGCTACATCCGATGATGTGTAGCCCAATGGTTTGGCGTTAAGGATACCCTCCGCCTCGACCAGGAGCGTTTGCAAGACGTCTTCAGGGAGAGGTTGGGTGCCGATGACGACCTGTAAAGCTTTCTTGACAGACTGTATTTCCCGCTCCCAGGCCCCGCCGAAGTGGGGAGCTGCTGGAGGGTTGAACCGGAAGGCTATCTGCTGCTTCGACAGTCTATCTTGAATCTCTGGTGCCATAGCAGCGAACATCTCTGTCAGCTCCCGCTCTCCCCCTCGAAAATTCGTTCCCTGATCAGAAAGGATCTCGTAGGGGGTTCCTCTGCGTGCAATGAACCGCCTCATCGCCAGCAAGTAAGCGTCCACATCAAGGCTTGTTAACAGATCCAGGTGAACGCATCGTGTTGTGAGACACTTGAAGATTATTCCCCAGCGTTTCTCACTGCGACGCCCCACCTTGACAATATACGGGCCAAAGCAGTCTGTTCCAGTGGAGAAGAATGGTGGTTTTAGGAGCCGCAGACGAGCGGGAGGTAAGTCGGCCATCCTTGGAACTTCTGGTTTCCCTCTCCACTTCCTGCACCCTGTACAAGTCCGCTGATGCCCCTTGACAGCCTGCCTTCCACGCAGGATCCAATATTTCCGCCTGATCTCTGCGAAAACCCTGTCAGGCCCTGGATGGAGCAACCGTGCATCCACATCCTTGATGATGAGCTTTGTCAGCAGGTGGCTAGGCTCAAGAACGATAGGGTGAATATCAGCAAACTCTGAGGAGGCCACACGTCGGAGGCGCCCTCCCACCCGGATGAGGTTTGAGGAATGATCCCATTCTGGCGCAAGCATTCTGAGCTTACTGTTGGGTGGTACTGGTTTGCCTGCTCTGAGACACCTAACTTCCTCTGGGAAGCAGTCTCCTTGGGCTGCCTTGAGCAGAGCAAGTTCTGCGTCATGAGCATGAGGTTCTGGTGCAGAGGGGTCAGTGGCCGCCCCGTGAAGCAACCTCTGGGTCGCTTGGACCAGGTCCACCCAGTTGTCAAATTTGGTGATGTCTGGCACGAGGTGCGTTGGACTAATCTGGGTGAGACCACAGACAACCTGTTTGAGTTCATCGGTTCCTTCCCCATCTTTGAGAATCGATAGAGATGGCCACTTACTCATCGGACCATACAAGAACTGTGGTCCCTGGATCCATCTGTTCGGGGACCCCAGTTCAACCAGTGTTTTGCCTCGGGTGAGGTCGTCCGCTGGGTTGTTGGTCGTATCCACGTATCGCCAAGTGTGCTTGGCTGTCAGTTCTTGGATCTCAGAAACTCTCGTGCCTACAAACACCTTGAATCGACAGGACTCAGATGTCAACCATGCTAGGACGGTGGTAGAATCGGTCCAGAGGAAGGTCTCAATGATGTTCAAGGTAAGCTCCTGGTGAATCAACGAAGACAACTGGGCTCCCGTCAGTGCTGCACAGAGCTCGAGCCGCGGCATTGACTGTTGCCGCTTGGGAGCCACCCTCGACCTCGCCATGACGAAGGAAACATGAGTCTTACCCCCAACTTCCGTTGTGAGATAAGCTACAGAGCCATAAGCCTGCTCGGAAGCATCGCAGAAGATGTGGAGAGTGTAGCTTGTGTCTTCCTTAGCTGCCTCCAGAGGCGCATACGTCCGTGGGATGGATATGTTCTCCAGTCCAGGAAGTTCTCTCTCCCAACTAGACCAGGCCTCAAGGATCTCAGGAGGTAAGTTGGGGTCATCCCAACTTCTCTTCTTGGCCCAGAGTTTCTGAACAAGGACTTTGGCCCGTGTTGTGTATGGGATGATGATCCCCAGGGGGTCATATTGCTGGGCTAGCACCTTATAGATGTAGCGCATGGTTGGAGCTCCACTTTCGACAGGTCTGGACTTGTAGCCGAGTTGGTCAGTTGGACAGTGCCATCGCATACCAAGTGCTGGCTCCTGTGGGTCAGTGCACTTTTCTGCCAGCCACTGCTCTGCACTTTCTGCTCGGGCTGAAGGTGGAAGATGTGAGACAACAGTGGGGAAGTTACTTGCCCACTGCCGGATCTCAAAACCTCCAGCAGCTAAGCACAGTCTCATTCGATCTATGAGGTCTTTGGCGCTCTCTGGTCCAGGGAGACTCTTCAGGCAGTTGTCTACGTAGAACGACTGCTCCACTGTTTGCAAGATGTCTCCTTGACCCAGGTCATGGTCTCTGACGTGCTTCTGCAATGCAAATGTTGCACAGCATGGGCTACATGTAGTGCCAAATGGTAGTACGCACCATTGGTAGACATTGGGTGGGTCCTCTCGCCTCAGGTTTCTCCAGACGAACCGCAACAGTGGCTTGTCACCAGGTAGGAGATGGACCTGGTGAAACATTGCCCGAATGTCCCCACTAACGGCCACGGTGTACTGCCGGAAGCGCAGCAAAACCCCAATAAGCGATGGTCCGAGCGTTGGGCCTGGGAGAAGCTGGTCGTTCAAAGAGAGACCCCTGTGGACAAAGGAACAGTCAAAGACAAGACGTGATTTGCCATTATGATGGACTAGATGGTGCGGTATAAACCACGATTCATCTGACGCATCCACTTCATCTTTACTGAGCTTGGTGACACAGCCTCCACTGATGAGCTTTTGGATCTCTGCCTCATACTTCTCAGCCAGGGCAGGATCCTTGAGTAGTCGTCGCTCTGTGCTGCGGAGCATTGGCATGACTGCTTCTGGGGTAGCTGTGAGTGTTGGTGCGCCCTTGGCTCGGAGTAGTGGTGTAGCATATCGCAGGATGTCACCAACGGCCACTCTTGCTGTACCTGACTGAAGGATGCTAATGGCTTCTTGGTCAAGCCGGGATCTCACCACCAACCGTTCACTGCGAAACGGCAGCACATCCAGCTGCCAGAGACGTTCGACGTGCCGATACAGGTCCTCTGGCTCTGGCTTGAGGGCAGTGTAGAAGCATGCAGATGTAGAGGAGGACAGACCGTCTGGGCCCTGGAGGGCCCATCCCAGCGCTGTGTGGACGGCAATCGGTCCCCCTTTGTGACCAGCTCTGAGGGGCTCTGTTGGCGTGATCAGGTGGGTACAGTCTGCTCCAATTAACAGTAATGGCTGTACCTTGTTGAAGGTTGGTAGTGGGACCCCACGCAGATGACGGTAATGTCTCTGAAGTATTGCCACCGGGTAAGATTGTTCTGCCAATGAAAGTTGACTCGCTGTATAAGCCCCTGTAACCAAGTGGCAATCTGCTGGGTTCGCTAAGGGGGCCACCTGAAAGCTTACGGATTGACCATTTAGATGGGTTACACCTTGGCGGATGGTTCGTAGGCTGAGGGACTCGGCTTCCCCTTTCAGACCAAGGTGTTGTGCTGCCGCCTGCAGAATAATCGTACGCTCTGCTCCGTCATCTAGGATGGCATAGGTTTCTAGTGTCCGCTTTCCACTGCTGATAACGACTGGGACTACTTTAAGGTACACTTTACCCTGTTGCTTAGGGGCCCTTGGGGTGATGAGGTAAACACGGGGACCTGACTTGGCAACAGCATGGAGAACACTTAGGTGGATTCCTTGACAGTGACTGCACGGTTTCTTCAAGGTGCAGGCTTCCTGCTGATGATTAGTCCGCCCACAATTGCGACAGCGCCTGCCGCTTTCCAGCCACCTCTCAATTTCCTCTAAGGCGCAACGGGCAATTTCAGGGCATTGTGATAAGTAGTGCTCCCTACTTTTGCAGAAAATGCACACCCGCTTTGATTTCTGCTGCTTAGGTTCTGGTTGAGGAATCTCAGGAGGTTGGGTGACCTCAGATTTGGGTTTATCAGAGCCGTGATAAACTGAAATAGGCTTATTGCGTGGCTTAAACACAGGGGGCTGTCTCTCCACTTTAGATGGTTGCGATCCTTCGCCTCGGTAGCGCTGCGCCATCTTTGCTGAGAGTCTCTGAGCCTCAGCTTTCACCTTCAGCCAATCAGAGAGGTCCTGAAGGCTGTATGGGTTCAGACTGTTTGTGTTAAGACGACCCTGAGTCTGGAGGTGCTCCACAAAACTGTCTCTGAACTGCTTAGGGAGCTTACTAAGCAGGCGGTCTACATGGCCAGTTGACATCAGTTCTGTTCCATTTGGTCCTTCCAGGGATATTAGCATTCCGACCAGCAGGTCCACACTAAGGGCAAAGCTTTGGAAGGCCTTGGAATCTCCAGGTCTGAGGTCAGGAGAGTTCAGGATTGCAGCAATCTCGCTTTGGGCGAGCTGATGTGGCTGGCCGTACTGACGCTGCAAGGCCTGCATGGCTGCTGTATAAGGCTGTGCATAGTGGCGGCAGGACTGGGCTATCAGCTTAGCCTCATCCAGAACCAAATGCTCCATCAGTACACGATACTTGTAGTGTTCAGAGAGGTCAGTATGGGGTGTCAGAAGGTGATCAAGAGCCATCTTTAAGTCCGTAAACTCCCTCTCACTGTCATGGATTAGCTTGGGTAGTTCAGGCACAGGGACAGGCTGCCTAAGGAGCTGGGGTGTGTATGGTATCTGTGGAGCAATGGACTGGGACTGGGGGACATGCTGAAGCTGTGAGGCTGTCACTGGCATGGGTGGAGGTGGTCCCAGTGTGGATGGCAATAAGCTGTAGACAGGCTGGAATGATGGAGGAGGCTGCGGCAGGTGGACTGATTGTGGAAGCAGGTTGATGGGTAACTGATACACTGGCTGTGTGGCAGAACCCGCTGGAAGTTGATAGACAGTCTGTAGGGGTGTAGCTGGTGTGTGTGAAGGTATGGCTGAGATAGTGGGCACTCCGTACACTGGTGATGGCACCGGCTTATTTAGCTGGTAGGCAGGTTGATAACCTGTTGTTGGTGCTACATATTGCCCTCTCTGCAACATATCTTCAGTATAATGAGGGCTCAGCTGCACACTAAACATGTCCATTGATGTAGGGGCTGGCAGTGTGGGAGCAGCTCTCAACACCGGTGCAGATGTCAGGGTATCTGGTAATGACTGTGTTGTGATGCAGCTGTACTTCTGAGTGCGACTCTGTGCTTGAGTCGTTACCACACGGGACTGTGACACAGTACTTACTGTATGCCATAGAGGTGTAGGGGGCTGTACACCTGGATGCTGAACAGGTAGCCCAAGCTGTAGGTGTGGTGTCTGCAAAGAAGTAGTGCTGCTCATCACAGGGGGGGGTCTCGGTGAGGCGTGACCTGGCAAGTGACTTGTGTTACCGGCTGCTCCCTGTGGTGTTGGGGAGCACACCTCAATTGGACTGAAGCTGTAGTCTGATAGCTGTGGGCTGTGAACACTCTGTCCTGTAAGGGGCGACAACTGAGGCCCCTCCCATAGCTTCAGCAGTCCAAGAGGGTGAGATACATATGGGGCTGCGCTCTGTTCACTTGCCTTATCAATTGCTCCTTGCACCTGAGAACTGGGAGGTTGTCCGAGCGCTGTACACAACTGGCCAGATCTGGCAGACTCGGTCTGCAGGCTGAGTGACTGCAGTTGGGGTACGCTGACATCTCCATAGTAGCTTTGCAGGGGGATAGTGTTAGGCATGAGTGACTGCGGCAAGCTGACCTGGTAGCCTCTCAAATGGACTGGAAGTTGTCTTGACCGTGCTCCATGCAGCGTTCCAGTAACTGCTCCGTGTGGATCCATCATGCCACCGCGACTGAAAGTTCCGGCTCGAAGGACCAATATTGAATATTCATGCGTTTAGAGCAGATGATACTGGAAGCCTTCATCCACAGTGGTAACTCCGGTAAGAGAGCAGACGGACACGTGGAGCAGTTTAAAGGTTTGTATTAAATAGTTGCCAATGGACATCAGATACAGGTTGGCATGGAGGTGGTACAGAGCAAGACTAATGATGAGTAGAGCGGTATGAAGAGTGATGATGTAGAATGAAGAGTGAAGAATGGTTTCTGCAACAAATAAACAAACTGTCTCAGCCTCTATTCTTTAGGCTTATATCTGGACTTAACAGACTAGTATTCAGTCTATCAGTGAAAATAAGAGACCTTGACTGACATAAGGCAACATAAACATCAGTAACAGCCACACACAGCAGTTGTTTAGCCTTAGTATCGTTAGCATTAGCTTAGCTAGCGTTAGCTTAGTTAGCCCGCACATTTCACGGCCGAACTAGGAGTTTATGGCCACTCAAAATAATCAAAAAGACAGAACATGGCATTTATTACTGCGAACAGTCTTATAGGTGAGTTCTTCATCACTTACTTTGCTCATTTACGCATTCTTATTCAAAGAAAGCTCACTCAAACTCCGAACGTTCGCTGCTCGTTTCACCAACCAGAACATTAGGACCCCAGGCTGCCCGTACATGTGCCCGACTAAAATGAACTCAATAGCTGTCCACTTAGGTGCCTGAACAAATAATAAACAAACATCAATGAGGGAATTTACAACACCCTGTTAATCAGAGGTGCACATCCCTGATCCAGAGAGTAAAATTTCTAGGGTTGAACCGGATGCTTCAACCAACAGAATTTAATTAAGAAAATGAGTTTGTGGGTGAAAAAACCTGGAAGAGAAAAAAACAGGGAGGGAGAAAAATATAGGGGGAGTGAAAAGTTAACGTATGTGAAAAAAGAAGAAAGGGAGAAAAAAAAAAGAAAGAAAAAAGAAATAAAAAAACAGGAATGAAAAATTGAGGTAAAAAATAATTTTTTAATAATCAACTTTTTCTTTTTTTCTTTAGTAAAAATATAGGTTAAAAATAAGGTGACAAAAAGGAAAAAAAAAAAAAAAAAATAAAAATCCTGAAATTATCTCCTCTCCAGCAGTTGTTCCAACCGATCTCTCAACCAGCTGAATTTAATTAATACAGCTCCTCTGCAGGTAGGATGGGTTCGTAAGTGAAAACATCTGGGAGATTAAAAAACATGGGGGGAGTTTTAATTTATGGCATCTGAAGAGTCCATCTCTGGGATAAAGAAGAAGGAGAGAGAGAAAAATATAAAAAAAGAGAGGGGGGGAATATAGAGGAAAATCTTCCTTAATTAATAATTATTTTTTTTCTTCTTTTTTTTTTTTTCCTAGAAAAAAAGAGGGGGCTGATATATAGGGGGCAAAAAAAAAAAAAAAAAAAAATTTCCCGGTATTTTAGTGTCTCTGCACATTTAGGAGAACAGGTGTTTCACTAACGAGCTCATCTACCTGCAGAGGAGCTGTGCTAATTAAATGCAGCTGGTTTAGTAGATGGTTGGAACAACTGCTGGAAAAGATTTTTACTTTACCAGCTCTGCCTGAAAATATCAAGGAGCAAACTCCGCTGGAGAACAGTGACAGTGTGTTCAGACAAAATGCGATTTAGGCATCAAGGGCGTCAGGTTTACATCATAGACTGTATATAATTACTGGACGTAGCTTCCGGTCTCTTCTGAATAGAGAAATGTGAAGCCAGTTGGGCGTGTCTTATCGTCGCCATCTTGCCGTGTCACGTACGTCGTCACTCCAGGAAAATACTAAAATGGGCACAGCGCGGCCGCGGGGCAAATGATTGACAGCTGACGTACTGTGGGCTAAACGCTAACTGAGCTAACACGAAACTAAGAGGAGCTAACAAAGATAAGCCCCCTAAGCGGCATGGTTAAGGTAAGACATGCTTAGACTTGCAATTCGCTGACTAAACACCGCCGTTGTGCGACTCTGTAACAAACTGAGACCTTATTAAGAGCAAAGAAGGAGCTAACTAGAGCCTCCGGTCGGCAGGCGGAGCTTCCGGTCTGCCGCATGTCAATCATAAGGACACGCCCTTAATTATGTGTAATTTGAAGAATAAATAACATCTAAACGAATGAGTTATAAAAAAATTCACCCCCCTCACAGTTGACATTAAGGTAAACTTGACCTAATAAACCTAAAATGATTTTTTGAACCAGGCTGTAAACCTGTTTATTTCTGCTGTGAAGTTGGCGTTTTTAACATGGGAGTCTATGGGGATTTGCTCGCTCTTGGAGCCAGCCCCTAGCGGATGAAGGGAGGATTACACTATTTACAACGCAGAAGCGAGCTTCACTGGTCTGAGGCGGAGTTTGCCCCTTGGTTTACATCCAAAGTCAATGGCCGACTCGCGTCTAGGAGGTGTTAAATCCCTGTGGTGCGTTACGCGGAGCAGAGACGCCCGACAACGACGTTCCTAAGGTTTTTTTTTTTTATCACATTAGGCTGAGCCACTCTCTTTACTGCATCTGCCAATGTGCACCCCCCTCTTCTTGACACCCCCGACGTGCGTCGGGGGTGTCAAGATGCTGGGAATCAAGCATCTGACTTTTTAGTGACACAGTGTCCGACTTTGGGCATCAGGCGCGTTTTTGATGCCCAAATCACGTTTGGTCTGAACACACCGTGAGGCTATTTCCGGGTTGCCCAAAAATTGTAGTTCTTTTTTCATCCGCTGGCTCCAAAACAGAGCAAATCCCCAAAGACTCCCATGTTAAAAAGGTGACCTTCACAGCAGAAATAAACATGTTAACAGTCTGGTTACAAAATTTTTAGGTTTAATAGGTCAAGTTAACCTCTCATATCAACTGTGAGGGGGGTGAATTTTTTACTACTCATCCATTTAGATTTTATTTAATCTTGAAATTACACATAATTTTAATTGACATGCAGCAAACCAACCGGAGGCTCCTAGTTAGCTCCTTCTTTGCTCTTAATAAGGTCTCAGTTTGTTACAGAGTCGCACAACGGCGGTTTTTAGTCAGCAAATTGCAAGTCTAAGCATGTCTTACCTTAACCATGCCGCTTAGGGGGCTTATCTTTGTTAGCTCCTCTTAGTTTCGTGTTAGCTCAGTTAGCGTTTAGCCCACAGTACGTCAGCTGTCAATCATTTGCCCCGCGGCCGCGCTGTGCCCATTTTAGTATTTTCCTGGAGTGACGACGTACGTGACACGGCAAGATGGCGACGGTAAGACACGCCCAACTGGCTTCACATTTCTCTATTCAGAAGAGACCGGAAGCTACGTCCAGTGATTATATACAGTCTAT
>JALJCO010009473.1:0-83610 GCA_023101725.1 Atherinomorus stipes
AAACCTGGTCTTATTAGAGAGACGGCATCCATCCCACTTTGGACGGAGCAGCTCTCATTTCTAGGAATCTGGACGATTTTGTTAGTCAGTCAAACCATTGACAATCCAGGGTTGAGACCAGGACGCAGAGTTGTAGTCTTACACACCTCTCTGCAGTTTCCCACCTGCCGCCCTCCCACACCCCCATAGTGACTGTCTGTCCCCCGGGCCCTTAGAATAAAATCCAAAAACACCTCTAAGGTAAATCACAATAACCTAATAAAAATTAAAACAATAAACGTAACAAAACAGAAAAATAAAAACTATTAAATGTGGATTATTAAATATCAGATCCCTTTCTTCAAAATCTGTGTTAGTTAATGATCTGATTGGCGATCATCATGTTGATTTATTTTGTCTCACAGAAACCTGGCTGCAGCAGGATGATCATGTTACTATTAATGAATCTACTCCACCCGATTACTTAAATTTTCATGTTCCTAGAGCCGCAGGCTGAGGAGGAGGTGTGGCTGCTATCTTTCAATCAGGGCTATTTATTAATCCCAGACCTAAGATTAGTCATAATTCCTTTGAACACTTAATTCTAAGCCTTTCTCATCCTAACTGGAAATCAGAGAAACCACTTTTGTTAGCTGTAGTGTATCGTCCACCTGGACCTTACTCAGAGTTTCTGACTGAATTTTCAGACTTTTTATCAGATTTAGTGTTGAATACTGATAAAGTTGTCGTTTTGGGCGACCTTAATGTTCATGTTGACGATAACAACGACAGCTTAAATATTGCTTTTAAATCTATGCTAGACTCAATCGGTTTTTTCACAAAATGTTCACGAACCCACTCATTCTCATAATCATACTCTGGATCTGGTCCTGACGTATGGTGTTGACAGTGAGGAACTGAAAGTTTTTCCCCATAATCCTGTCCTGTCTGATTACTTCTTCATAACTTTTGAGTTTACTTTACTTGACTACACAATGGCTGAGAATAAATTCCATTACAGTAGATGTTTATCAGATAGTGCCGTTACCAAGTTTAAAGAATCTATTTCATCACTATTTCCTACAATGCCAGATGTTAACGTCACAGAAAGCATCTATTCAAGCTTTACTCCAGTTCATATTGACCAGCTTACTGGTAAAATAGCAGTTTCAACACGCACAGTACTAGATAATGTGGCTCCATTAAAAAAGAAGATCATCGGTCAGAAGAAGGAAGCTCCTTGGTTTAATTGCCAGCTACGAGCTTTAAAACAGACATCTAGACGTTATGAGAGGAAATGGCGCGCATCTGGCTTAGAGGAGTCTTGCTTAATCTGGAAAGAGAGTCTAATTGTTTATAAAAAAAATTCTTGCGTAAGTCTAGAACAGCTTACTATTCATCATTGATGGAGGAAAATAGGAATAATCCCAGGTTCCTTTTCAGCACTGTAGCCAGGCTGACGAAGAGCCGTAGTGCTGTTGAGCCATGCATTCCCCCGATTCTCAGCTGTGACGATTTCATGAGTTTCTTTACAAACAAAATTGTTTCTATTAGAGAGAAAATCCATGACATCCTCCCAGCTACTAACGACATCTTACCCCCAGCAGGTTTAGAGACATCTGTAGATGCTGAATTATGTCTGGATCATTTCTGTCCTATACAGATATCTGAGTTAACTAAATTAATTGTGGCATCCAAACCTTCTACCTGCATTCTGGATCCCATCCCAACCAAGTTGCTAAAGGAAGTCTTTCCTTTGATTAACACTTATCTACTATATCTGATTAATTCATCTCTATTGGCAGGATATGTACCTCAGTCCTTTAAGACTGCAGTAATAAAACCTTTACTTAAAAAACCTACTCTTGACTCAGGAGAATTAGCTAATTATAGACCGATATCCAACCCCCCTTTATGTCTAAAATTCTTGAGAAAACAGTTTCAGCTCAACTTTGTGCCCATCTGAGCAGAAATAATCTGTTTGAAAAGTTTCAGTCTGGTTTTAGAGCTCATCATAGCACAGAGACGGCACTGGTGAAGGTTACTAATGATCTTCTCATGGCTTCAGATAAAGGACTCCTGTCCATACTTGTCCTGTTAGATCTCAGTGCTGCATTCGACACCATTGATCACAACATTCTGCTACAGAGACTTGAACATGTTATTGGAATTAGCGGAACTGCATTAGATTGGTTCAAGTCATACTTATCTGATAGATTTCAGTTTGTTAATGTCAACAACGAGTCGTCATCACACACCAGAGTAACTCATGGAGTTCCCCAGGGTTCTGTGCTCGGACCAATTCTCTTCACATTATATATGCTTCCTTTGGGTAATATCATCAGACAACATGGCATAAATTTTCATTGTGATGCAGACGACACTCAGATATACTTATCTATGAAGCCTGATGAAACCAATCAGTTTGTTAGATTACAAAGATGTCTTAGTGACATAAAGACCTGGATGACCCTGAACTTTCTGCTTCTAAATTCAGACAAGACCGAGGTCTTGTCTGAAAGACTATAGTCTATAGTCTTTGGACCCGAAAAACTCAGGACTAAATTATCTAGCTTTATAGTTGATCTGGATGGCATTAATTTGGCTTCCAGCACCACAGTGAAGAATCTTGGAGTCATTTTTGACCAGGATTTGTCTTTCAACTCCCATATAAAACAGGTTTCTAGAACCGCCTTCTTTCACCTACGTAATATTGCTAAAATTAGGAACATCCTATCTCAGGACGATGCAGAAAAACTAGTCCATGCTTTTGTTACTTCCAGATTGGATTACTGTAATTCCTTATTATTGGGCTGCCCCAAATATGCCTTGAAAAGTCTCCAGCTGATCCAGAATGCTGCAGCTAGGGTTCTGACTAGAACCAGCAGGAGAGATCATATTTCTCCAGTTCTAGCTTCTCTTCATTGGCTCCCTGTTAAATCCAGGATAGAATTTAAAATTCTTCTTCTCACATATAAAGCTCTCCATGACCAAGCTCCATTATATATTAGAGATCTCATAGTTCCAGATATTCCAAGCAGAGCACTTCGCTCTCAGACTGCAGGCCTTTTGGTAGTTCCAAGGGTCTCTAAGAGTTAGGGATGGGATATGATACCTTGGGTGATTTCGATAGCCAGCAAAATATGGAATGATCTTTTGAGTATCGAATACAATGTACAGATACGAATGAATTTGTTTATACTTTGAGAGTTGGAATGAAATGATAAAAGGCAAATTCTGCTTCCTATTTTGGAGCCTATCGGATATCTTGATAATGTTGCAACTGTTTGTGATGATGATGATGATGTTTTGTTGTCTTTCATGGTTTAATGCAGGTTATTGTACATTTTATTTGGTAAATTTGTAATATAACTATTATATTTTCTATTTTAACATTTTCCACTTAATAAATTTGATTATTTTAATTAGTATATATTATGTTATATGATAACTGAAAGACGTTTTTAATCTATTTTTGTTTAATTTCATCATTACTATAATTTATCATTGTTTTAAAAGTGTTTCTTTCCAGAACTTCTGTTCTCAGATTTTACTTATATCTAATATTGCCCTTGCAGTCAAGGTATTAAAGCAAAATGAACAATCATGTGATTTTCTTTTAAAGGACAAAAAGTATCGGTATCGATATCGGTATCGCTGAAAAAGTGCCATAAACTACTGGTATCGTATCGACATGAAAAATTTCAGTATCGCCCATCCCTACTAAGAGTAGAATGGGAGGCAGAGCGTTTGGCTATTAAGCCCCCCTATTATGGAATCAGTTACCACTTCAGGTTCGGGAGGCAGACGCCCTCTCTACCTTTAAGATCAGGCTTAAAACCTTCCTTTTTGATAAATCTTATAGTTAGGGATGGCTAGCCTTCCCTTAGTTAAGCTGCTATAGGTTTAGACTGCTGCGGGACATCCATGATGCACTGGGCTCTTTCTCTCCCACCATCTCTGCTTCTCCATAGAAACCTGTGACAGTATTGCATCATTAACTGTGTTCTCCTTTCTCAGCAGATCTGGCTGGATAACGTTGCAGTGTTTGTTGGTCTCCCTTTCTGTCTCCCCCCCCCCCCCAGCCGGTCGAGGCAGATGGCCGTCGTACCTGAGCCGGGTTCTGCCGGAGGTTTTTCCTCACTGTTAAAAGGGTGTTTTCCTTCCCACTGTCGCCACCCCTCCGTGCTTGCTCAGGATGGGGGATTGGACCGGGTCAAGTCAAGATTCGATCCAATCTGTTGGTTTCCTTAACCAGGCTATTATAAATCTGACCTGAACTTTTCTGTCTGTTTAAGCGCCCTGAGGTGACACTGTCATGAATGGACGCTATACAAATAAAGTTGAATTGAACTGAATTGAATTGAATAGTAGTAACCTTTATTTTTTACCAGGAAAAAAAAACCTCATTTAGATTAAAAACCTCTTTTTCAAGAGTGACCTGGCCAAGACAGCAGCACCACCGTGAGGCGCGTCCACGAGAGTTCACGACATAACGAAAGCCGTGGCGCTTCACGGCAGCTACATGTAGTACTGTTTAAGCTATTAAAATATACTAAATGATGTTGTTTGGAGTAAATTATGGACGCTACCCACTCAGGGTACTTGGATTACATTGGACGAGCAGTATGGAGGAATATTGCCAAGTTTTTGTGGATTTTTATGGACCTTTTTTTCATCGGGCGCCGATGAACTCCATTATATTAAAGTTAGGGGGAAAACGAAAACCTGTCCGATCTCCGGCTGCATTTGAGATATTAAAAACGTTCTCCAGAGTCTTGCTCAGCATGAGGGTGAGTAGAAAATGAGGCGTACTATTCCTTTAAGGAATGATTTTTCAGTGGCATGAATAATTTTGAGGTCATTACTGGGTTATTTGCAGTAAAGCCTGTAAATATAAGTATTGAGTGCATTGAGGCTGTGCTTTAAAATCTTTTAAACTGGTTTCATCCCGTACCTTGTACTGTAGTCCTGGAGGGCATGAGGGAATATGGAATCAAAAAAACTGAAGCTGCAAAAATTTTTTATTTATCAGTGATGTTTTGGAGATCAAATACTTTTAAACCATGTACCTTGGTAATAAAAAATATTTCATTGATTGCTCCTAAGAAAGCTTTCACAATAAACTGGCCTGGACTGGACCGTCATCTATAAAAGATAACTACTAAATGGAAAAAAAAATGACTCATTCTCATAAAGAAAGTATATTTGCTGACAAAAAAGTAGACATTTTATGATACCAAGTGAAGTAATACTTATCCATTGACTATATTCTTGTCAACCAAAGTAAGCAGGACCCCACGTTCATGTTCCTTATGTTTCCTCAAGCAATCCCATCCACATGACACGTCATTAAAAAGTGTCCATTTGAAAATACACAATAAAATTGTATCACGAGCCAAATGCATGTTAGCAATCTAACCCGTGCAAATCCAAAAGAAAGGCAGAATGTGTGATCTACCTCTGTCCTCAGTATTCGGCTGTAACACCTTCATAATTCAATGTTAAATAATATGCAAATGTAAAAGTCGACTAAAAAGGACTAAAACACAACTTTGGCTACAATTGCCTTCACTATGTGAAGAAGGAGTCGATGTATGTTGTGACCAGCAGCACGGACGCAGCACACGCCGTTATCCTGTCCACACATTAACGGCACGGCTGGATTATCTGAAAATCTTCGTCCTGGAAGAGGATTTCCTAAAAATGTGCTTTCAAAAACTCCAAAACTCTGTTTTCATGTGAAAAAAGTGGCAATGCTCAGAAAAATTTGCAAAAGCATTGACAGTGTTAGGCCATGTCCACATAGAGATGAGTTTAAGTCTATAATAATAATTTTAATTATTAAGTGCTTTCAATCAAAGTGCCTTACATGGCGATAAGAAGATAAAACAAGAGTCAAACTGTTGCCCTCCTTTCAATACCTCCACAGAACAGGCCAGCCTGCTGTAACATCCTGAGGAAGAATGTTCCATAGCGTTGGTGCATGAAGGAAAAAAAGCATGCTCACCAACTATTTGTTTGTTTGTTTGTTTTGTTTTATGGTCTTGGGAACCCTTAAAAGACCAGTTCTCTGGTAGCAAAGAACACAGGGAGGAACATAAGGTTGCACAAGGTCAACAAAATAAGATGGTGCAATGCCATCTGAAGCTTTCTGAGCAGCAGCACCTTAAAATCAGCTCAAACCTGACAGGGAAGCCGATGAAGAGAGGTCAACACAGGAGCAATATGCTCATATTTCCCCATGCGGGTTAGGAAATGGACTGCAGCATTCTGCATCTTCTCCAGCCCTCAAAATTTGGTTGTTTAGACATGCTCAGAACAATCACAGAACACGGAGCGGGTACATTGGAAAGCCCAAAACACAACGTTCCAGGATGCTAAATCTGAAGACGCCACCGCTTCGTTTCTGTGCTTGTAAGCCAGATGCACCTTTCCTGAACTGAAGACGCCACAGCCCCACTCCCCTTTAACCTGCATGCACAAACCCCACAGCAACCGTAATGAGGGACAGTTTTGTTCATGCTGCAGAAGCTAATGAGCATTTTAAGGCTTTTACAGCTAACTCCATAGAAAAAAACCCAACAACAACGCCAATGCCTCCTTCGTAGCACATTCCTCCACCATCTTCTTCCTCATGTTGTTTTTGTAAAACATTTGATGAGTTTATGCAATTCTGTCTTTACAGAAAACTTAAGTGTAAACAAATTCAGACATTAAAGGGTTAAATGTTCAAGTCAAACCTGATGAAACAGGTTGTCTATTACCTGGAAGCTAAAAGGGCCACAGACAACTTAAAATACTTCTTAAATCATCATGTTTTATGTATACATGTACACATACTTTTGGCATACTATTAGCCTTCTAATTAATATTCAGTTATATTTAAAGGTGCCATGACAACAAATTTCACTTTTCTAGTGGTTTTAGGGGGATAATATGATCTGTTGCGCACTGATGACGCCATGCGAATGTCAGTAGTGAGTATCAAAGTGCTCATGGACGGTTAGCTTTATTTCTTTGTTTAAAAAAACAGTTCAATCAGACACCAGCTTATCATTCTGTAGGTTATCACTCTACCTAAGTTATATTCTCCATTAGAGCACTATCAAGTGAACCACCTCCGCTCGTATTCCCCCCTCCCTTCCTCCTCCAGCTGGTATACGGGTGTGAGTCATGCTAGCATGTGTAACTGCATTCTTCAAGTACAAACGTTTTTTTGTTTTTTTTTTTAAAGAATTTTTCGCAACACTGAAGGAGGTGACCATAACATTGTCATTAACCGTGAGTTTCTTTATTCTCTAAATGCTGTCTTGTCTGATAAAAGTACATTCACTCTCTGAAGTAACAGATAGCCTCTTAGCCAACAAACACTAGCAACCGGCTGGTTGACCTAGTTTTTCTAAATAAGGTTAAAGCTTAATAAGATCATAGCCAATCAAGAATCCTTTGGAGAATTGACATATGAAGCAATATCAACTCCATGAATGCTCTCTCATCACACCTTTACTCTCCATAACAGCATAATTGCTCCCCTGCTTGCCCTCTGAACTTGGTCCATGTTTTACTTAAACAGTTTTTTGTGTTTCTTAACATCACCTTTCAACCAACAAAATAGATTATATGCCCATTATTTCAAGATAACACTGTTTTCGGTTAATAGAAAGACAGTAAGGTAGTTAGTTGGACATATCCAGGTCTCTGTTTTCATAAATTACTCACCTGCAGGTGAAAAGAGGCTCATGTGAAACTTTAATGGCCTATTTGGACAGCAGCCTTCACCCTGCTGTGTCAGAAGATGAAAATCAGCCTCACCAAATGTTCATTTCAACAAAAAGGAACTTTGGAAGACTTGAAGCCCTCTGGCAAAGAATTTGATATAAACAGCTTCCCATAAAGATTTTATTAAGCCTTTGCTTGACTTATGCCCGTTTCCAATGTCAACACTCTCCAAGAGGAGAACAAAGGGCTCCTACTGGCCAGATGATATACTTATGTATAACGCAAGCCTTAATGGTGGCCAAGAAATTACAACAATATATTTCTACAGACATAACTTGAAAAGAAGATCAATTTTCATATAATGATGAGAAATTGAGAAAAGAACATATTTGTGGCATGTCAAACTAAAAGCAAGAGTCTGTCACTGGTTTGTCAGAACCCGGCTTCTTCATAGTTGCTTGAGGGACATAGCATCAACATTCAACAGTAATACGAGTGTAAATCCAGAGTATAAGTTAAATCCTTTGAGCCCTGTCCGTATTTTCTAGGTCTCTGCTTGAAAATTACCCATAGATAGGTTTCCATGCAACGTCGTAAATACAGTAGGATGCTCGCGCAACCAGAGGGCAAGAAATCAGGAAAAGCATTATTGAACTATGAGAAGACGCGTGTTTTTCATGCAAATCAGACAAATGAAGAATATATAATATGAAGGCAGCGTACCCCTTGAGGGGCACAATTAACCCAGTGAGACTGTTTTAAATAAGAACATGAGCAACATATGTGCAGATTTCTTGGCTGGCCTGATAAGATTACTGCTCCATCAGTGGAGACTGTCAGCAGGTTGCAACAATCATCAAAAGTGATTAAAAAATGAGGTGTGACAGTTGAATTGCTTCTTGAAGCAAGGCGAGTGAGGTGAGATCACGGTGTGACATACCCTCTCATCTAGCGTATCTTGGCAAAGACTTCATGATACGATACGTATCAACATGCGCGGGTTTCAATACGATACAATATTGCGAATATTGCGATATTCTAGTCACTTCAGAGAAATTTGAAATGCTGCTTGAAGTAAAAGTTGTACCTATGTGCACACATTGGATGACTGGAACAACAAAATGAGTCAAAATCAATGAAATTCAATTGATCCATGTCCCATTAATTAAAGTTGAACATGTTTCTTTGCCACTTGGATCTCATAGTAAAACTGTTTACAATCGTCCCCCTGAACATGAATATTTCTCACTTTGGGAAACCCCAACTGAATAGCTAAAATAAAAATAAAGTGCTTTTTAAAGCAACATTACTGCAGCTGAGCTGGAATAGTATAAATTTAAATGAATTCATGTGAAATTAGTAAAAGTAGTATATGAAGACGCTTTAATAAACATCTAATTTAGAGCAGTATAATCTCAAACAACTGGGTGATCATGAAAACCTGGCCACACATTTTAACTTGTACTTTCCGCTGTGTGTTAAGTTCAATCTGAACCTGGAGACTGCACATAGATATCAGTGCTAAAGCGGGGGCTCTTCTACATGCTGATAGAACAATGAAATCTCGCGAGATTTCTTCAGTCAGCAATATCTGTTTTGCGGTTCAATATCGATATATCACAACATAAAATATCACAATATTTTTTCACGCCCCTACTCTCATCAGAGATGCGCTGGATATGACGCAGCTGTTGGCAGGACCGCATGCCGTACTCCATCTACTCTCCTCTGATTTACAGCTACCTGCCCTCAACAAACCAGCCCTGACACACAGAAGATTCCCAGGAGCTGGGGGTGAAATTGTTGAGCAGCATTGATGCTACTAGACCAAACAAGACCTCTCAGTTCACAGCACATATTGAGCTAAATTGTAAATTGTCTCAGCTGGCCTCCCTCTAACACACGGAGAAGCATTTCCTACACTGGCATGTTTGTAGAATCACTTTCTCTGATAAGTGCAACATGACCTCCAAGAAAATACAGAGTGCAGCGAGAGGACAGGAGGATGGCACTCATCCTGACGATCTCCAGCAGCGTCCAGGGTTGATAACACGCATCGCCATCATTGTGTCCACTTTTTCAAGGTTTCATAGCATCAGGACATAAAATCACTCCCCCAAAGCAATCATCGCAGCTCCATTTTTTTGTTCTGACTCCATAAAATCCTCACGCTCTCTCATCACTGACATTGCAGCACAAGTAAAAGTGTATTGGGGTTTTTATTGATGATGATTAGGTGTTTTTCTTTTCCTCAAGCTGCTTTCATGCTTTCTGCCTGCAGCAGATGACACAAACAATACGACGATAATCTCCTCTTCTACCTTCTTTCTGCATATTAAGATCAGGTTTATTGTTATTGCTGTCATACTGTAGGTGCACTGTCATCGTTAAAGTTTCTCTAATAATGATGCACAAGCAGCAAAGACGGCTGCAAGACAGCGTTTCAGCATGTTCTGAAAACTCTTCTCAGTTTGCCGGGAGGGGAGATAAAAAATAATTGAAGAGCAACCTGTTGTTTTATTATCCTTTTCATATTTTTCAGGAAAGAAACTCTGGAAGGCTTAAAGCTCAGAGACTAATCTAAAATTTTCCACTGGGTGCCACGACTGTGACTGGCTACCGGCAAGCACTTTGCTGGCTCACTGGATTTAATGTCTGCCTCATGATTTTGTTGGAAGAGCTTGAAAATAGGAGGCTAATTGCCAGCCATTCCCCTCAAAAATGCTCTTAAAGAAGTTTGGTAATGTCACACAGTAGAAAGCAGAAATAGCCTGTGCAATGCTAAACAGCTGCAGGTCCCATGTATCAGTTATCCGATGGCAGTTAAGGTGACTTATTATGAAAATGATCACTTTTCTGATGTTGAAAGCTTATATTTGGCTGTCTGAAGGGACCACCTAAAAAACTTAGACAAAACACAACCCTGTCACTTTGTTTACCATCCAGGTGTGAAACATTTGTTCAGTTCAGGAAGTTTTTTGGGGTTTTTTTTTTAGCATTACATGATAGAACTAACCCTCCTGGCCTTTTCTATCTAACATCTATCTCTATTAATTCTTCATTTTGGTTTACTATTAACACCAAATCCCATCAGCAGTTGAAAGCAGCAGAGTTCTTTATTAGGTTCACCTGCTGTTAACACAAATATCTAATGAGCCAAGTGCATGGCAGAAACTCGATTTATCTAGTCATGTAGACATGGTAAAGATGGCTCAGTGAGAGTCAGGATGAGGAAGAAAGAGGATTTACAGTAAGGCTGCATTCACACCAGGACAGTCCGAGAAAGTCCTGTAGGCCTATTTTAGTTTATCAGACTATAAAAAGCCCACTGCCGATTTGATGTTGTTTTAAGTATTATTCGATTTATTTCTCATTCATAATTTGTTAAATATAATATTTAAAACGTTTTTTTTTGATGTCTTGTGTTTTTCTTACAGTATATGTGCGATAGTCTAGTATAAATCCATATCAGCTGGCATTCAGCGCTTTAATTACTCCGCTGTGATATTACTTTTTTACTAATATAGTTGCCTCAAAATAAATGAGAATTAAAAAATATGAACACACTAATACTGAAATAGTCTAGAATTTAAGAATTATTTCATTTTGTTAGATGTCAGATGATGTGGAAGTGACAAGCTGATAAGTATTTGACGTCTTCTCTTTGAAATACAAGCCCAAAGTAATCCCAAATGTTAATCAGTTAGGCTGATTATTTTTTTTTGAGGCTATATCTACTTCTTCATGATAAAAAACCTTCAAAGCAAAAAAAAAAAAAAATTCTCTCTCTCTGAAAACGCCATCTTTCTTAGTTTTACGCTGTGTGGCCAGGGGGTCAAAATGACCCCCTCTGGCGGTTCTAGTGTTAAAACAAAGAAAGAAAGAAAGAAAGAAAGAAAGAAAGAAAGAAAGAAAGAAAGAAAGAAAGAAAGAAAGAAAGAAAGAAAGAAAGAAAGAAAGAAAGAAAGAAAGAAAGAAAGAAAGAAAGAAAGAAAGAAAGAAAGAAAGAAAGAAAGAAAGAAAGAAAGAAAGAAAGAAAGAAAGAATGCATGATCTCGTCTGCTGCGGCTTCCATAGTGTCGTGAACTCGCACGAACACGTAAATATTAAGTGCAATGTTCTACTGTTTAGGCTATAAAAATATGCTAAATGATGTAGTTTCAAGTAGATTCTGGACCAGAGTCCAGCAGCTGAAAGGCAAATGCTCCAGAGTCTTGCTCAGCATGAGGATGAGTAGAAAATGAAGGCACATCATTCTGTGGGTGTGCTATTCCTTTCCCTTTTTAACTGCAATAGAAATGCCCGTTGCCTGCTCTGTTTTTTGGGTAGTGGGGTCACTTGGGGTAGGTTTTTTTTAGATCTGTCACTTAGCTACAAGGTTATGAACATAATGGACAGTAATAACTTGCAATGCTCTTGAAAAATGCATGAATATTAAAAATACAAAAAATCGGAATGTTATACATTCTACTAAAAAACAAAACATAGTGTCAAAACATTAAATGTAAAAATTAAAATAAATCTTTACACTTTACAAGTTTTGCAACCATTTCTTTTTAGTTTTTGAGATACAGTCCTTTTGGTTGCAGAGTACAAAGGCGATTTGATTTCAGCTTAAGATAAAGCAGCTAATCCTACCTGCTCTGCCAAATATTTCCTGCAGACTCCAGATGTGTAAATATAAACTATGCTAAGACTTGCCTAAATGCAAAATAAAAAAAATTTTAAAAAAAACAAACACCTGCCACTAATGTATAAAAACAACAGACCCTATGCTGGTTGGTGGCCATTGTAAATGAGTTATTGCGTCAGAAATATAAATGACAGAACAACCTATTCTCGCTTTATTTTCCTATTATTTGTTTTCCATGAGTGGAGTGACCACTTAACACCACTCTGCTATGACTTTTGGCGCCACTTGTGTTAATTGCCGATTGCGTGAGGCGAAAATGTGCGTATGACTGGAGCAGCTAGCGAAAGGCGCAGTTTGTTAAATAAAAAAAATTGTGTGTTTAGTTTTGAGAGAAGAGGATTATGCTAAAGGGAATGGGCGGGCGCCGCGGCGTTCCGTTTTTAAGGGTTAACCTTTATTGTCCCTGGAAAGTCCCATTGAGATTAAAAACCTCTCTTTCCAAGGGAGTCCAAGAGGCAGCAGAAGTTACAAGACATTTATACAAAATATACAATAAAAATAATTAAAAACAAAACAGACTAGTAGTGAGGAAAAGGTCTTTCTTGGCCCACTTTAGGCCCCTTAGTACAATCATAAGATGTTTTAACCACCACAGCCCACCTGAGTATTGTTGCTGACCATGTCCGTCCCTTTATGACTACAGTGTAGCATCTTCTGATGGCTACTTGCAGCAGGATCATTCACCATGTCACAATAAGCTCACTGTACTCCAATGGCCTCCGCACTCACCAGATCTCAAACAGAGCAGCTTTGGGATGTGATGGAACGGGAGATTCTCATCATGGATGTGATGCTCTCATGTCAATATGGAGCAAAACCTCTCAGAAATGTTTCCAACACCTTGTTGAATCTATGAAAGTGGAAGATACACAAGGGGGGTTGAACCCCGGCCTCCGGGGAAAGAGGGGCACCACAGAAGGGACATCCGGGAGTAGCAGGGAAAAGGGGAAGGCAGCCCCCCCCCCCCCCACCCGGCGGGCCAAAGATGGGCCTATCGTGCCCAGGAAGAGAGGGGGGCCGGGGGCGGGGAGGAAGGGAAGGGCCAGCAGGGGGGAGGGGAAACAACAAGACATGAGGCAGTTCTGGAGGCAAAAAAGACCAACAAGTGATTCAGAACAACAAGAAAGAACAACATCATTAATATCTGTAACTGTAAACAACTCATAATGTGGGTTCTTGTCAAAGAGGAGACAAGTTAAATTCTCTTTTTGCAACCGTAAAGATGTTTCATCATGGTGCTTGAACTCTTAGCTCTCTATGTGATATAACCTAAAAACCTTATTAAGAAAAATCTCCCGCTGAGATAAAACATTTCACTCTCATTTGAGTCACAAACCTTATGAACTCAAACTCAAGGGTTTGCTTATAAATAACTAAAAGGATATCATTAGAATAGGGAGTAACTGCACATTTAGCAAATTTTCCAACAAATAACTCGAGAAATGATCATCACCCTCCTTCCCCTGACCTAGTTCTTAAAAGCATGCAGATTAACTCTGGAAAGGTGCAAGATTATTATCAATGGGGCTTGTTTTGTAATGGCCAATTTGGTGAGAAGTACTTAGATGTGTCAAAACATTCTGTTGCAATCTCACCAGCTTGAAAATATAATTTTTTCCTACACAGTCTGAAAGGTTTTTCTTTTATCCATCTGGTGCTGCAGTCTGGACCCAAATGGTCGATGACGAGATACAGCATGCACTCTACTTGAAGAGAAGGATGAAGAGCCAAAGAAGCATACATAAGACAAGGTGGGCGGGTGAACTGTGGCATGTACTGAGTGATCATCTTAAGTCATCACGGCCTGTCGTGACGAGCTAAGATGGCCCAAAAACGCTTCAGCTCAGTTTGATAGATTCATATCTACACTTGGCATCTGGTGTGGTACAGTATACACAGCATGTGTGTTTGATTATATCAGCATCAAATCTCTTTTTCAGGAAATGTTTTCAGATTTTTTTTTCAGTGCCCATATGGGGCTATTTAAGGGGATTTGCCTTTCAGCTGCTTTCTATATGCGTCAACACAAAAATGCATTTGTGCTGTGGTTCACATCACATATCCTGAATACTCGGCTTGCATGGATCCGTTCAATCAGTCTGCTTCTCTGAATAAATTAGCAAAATGTGCTCAGGATTTTTCATGTATGCAGGGCAAAGTCCAGGATTTTAAAGCAGAAATGTCGAGACATGAGTTGTTTGTGCAGCTTTTGTGGACAAATGGGGTTTTTCTTTGACTAAAACTATAACGGTAGTTTGCAGACTTGTTTCTCAAAGATGGATGTTGCAATGTTTGTTGGCTCCGACTGATGATGCAGTGTCTTTATAAGACATCAGTAAAATGTGTAGAGCTGGAGGGAGCTGCCAATAACTCAGCAGGGGGTGAAATCATAAACCGATGGTAACATCTAGTTAGTGCTAAAGATGTTTTAAATCAGTAATGAAAACAAGTGTGGTGTTGGTACCATACAAATGTCCAAAACCAGTTTTCAAAAGTTGAAAAATTGGGATTTTTTGAAGCTTTTTGCAAACCTTACTGCATGCACACCTCTGTTTCCAGCTGTTAAAACACAGTTTAAAGCAGCTGTGAAGAAAAGAAAAAGGCTGAGTATTCAGGATTCTGAGCAGAACATGTTCAGTACAATCAAATCTTGTGATTTTCTCCTTAAAATGTCTGGATGCTTTTATTTGTAGGCCATGTCTGTCTTCCTGGGCTGCACTAAAAGCTATTGGCCCTGAGCAGGTTAACCACCACCATTACACGACAACTGTCTCCAGCCCGCTATGAACCCTTTTGAAAGACAAGCTGAAATAATCAACAGAAAGGCCAGCTTTGTAGCTTGGCAAGCGCTCTTTGAGCAGGTGTTTCAACTTAAACTCAGCCAACATGAACAATGGCAATGATGTTTAACACAGGCACAGAGGATCCCTCTCCCAGAATGGTATTTCCTCTTTTCTTTAAAAGCTGGAAGCAATTTCAGCAGAGAGGGTTTTGCCAACTACCTCCCTACCCTCACTCTCAGGCATATCCTATATCACAGCACCTTATACTGTATATCTGTCCTCACATGTGGTCCCTATACGTTGCTTATTTATGGCCTCTGCAGCTCTGAAAGGTCCCTTTTTGATTAATGTTTCTGTTTCATAGACTCATCTGGATGGAGGGGAAGAATAGAAGAGAAAAGTAAATTAACTGAAAGGTTTAGACAACAAGATTCTTCTCTTATACTTGAATTTACAACATGTAGTCAGGTGATGGCATCTAAAAAAGATCTGCTCTCCATATTGTACCAACTCCTGGTCAGATATCCTTGAAACATCAGTGTTTTCCAACCACTGCCCTGCATGTCTTCAAGAAAAAGATATACTTTATTAATCCCAATTAGTAAATTCATTCTCTGCAACTCAGGTTGAACCTGAGAGCAGTGGGCTGCTATTTTAAGTGCCCAGGGAGCAGTTGGTGGGGATTAAGGACTAGGGCTGCTACGATTACTCGAGTAATTCGATTCATAAAATTGCTTGAGGCAAATTAACTGCCTCGAGGATTTGTTAAATTCACTCTTTGTATTTTACGCAGCTGCCCGGATGGTTTTTCTGTTACACAACCCCGGCAGAATGTTAACGCAAGTGACGTTCCGCCCTCTCCGCGGTTCGGTACGCACGTGATCCATGACATAGAAAAATGTGTATTTAGGTCGTCTAATGACCGGCCAATTGTTTCCATTTCAGTAAAGCTCAGAATTAAATGTGCAGATGTGAAAGCTGCAATGAAGTTTTTGGAAGAGAAGCATTGGTGGGCATCAGTGTTGTGTTCAGGGCAACTCTGAAAGCTAGAAATTCTAGCTCTTACAATCAATTTAAGTTCTGAAATTTAAATAACGTGCAAAATGTCCAATTTATCCGATTCCTCGATTAATTGTCAGAAGAATTGCTAGATTACTCGATTACAAAAAATAATCAATAGCTGCAGCCCTATTCAGGACCTTGCTGAATGGTCGAGTGGTTCACATGAGTGTTGTGTCAGGGACTCAAACCCAGGTCTGCCGCGCCTGAGCCCACGACATTACCACTACGCTACCCACTAATTCTTCACACCTCAATCAAATAAATGACTCGTCAAAAGGCCTGCAAAGAACTTGATGAGGAAGTTCATGAATCTGAATCACATTGAAGACGTGCTGCACAGTGGGTCCTGAGGACTGGAGTTGGGAAACACTACTAGATGACCCTAACACATCTCTTGAATTAAAGTGCAAATTTCATTTTTTCAACCTGGACCTTATTTGTAGGAGTATATAAGTGCATTTAAAAGTATAAGTAAAATTTATGCATCACTTTGAGTCCTTCGGAAGATATTATGTTGAGTCACCCTTTGGTGTACATCCAGTATAATGGCGGAGATGGGCCTGCCACTATATCAGATATTGTCTACAGAAAAATCCTTGATTTTTGCAATATGCTTTCAGTAGAATGAACGAATGAACGAGTACTATTGTCCTGCGAGTCCAGATTTAGCTTTCCGTTAGATATCAGGGTGTTCTACACTTTTTGGGGCCACGTGTTCACAATGCACGCTTCCGTAGTACAGCTGAGGAGAGCAATTCACTACCCAGACAACAAAAAAAACACAATTTGCAAAACTCTGAACTCACAGGACAATAGTACTCATTTGTTTGTTCATTCAACTTATAGCATTGATGAAATGAAGGAGTTTTACTGCAGATAATGTCTTATTCTGTATACTGTAGTGGCCGCCCCGAATCCACCATTTTACTGGATGTACACCAAAGGGCGACTCAATGTAATATCTTTCAAAGGAGTCAAAGTGATGCAGAAACTTTACCGGTGAGTAAATGCACGTATGGACTCCTAGAAATGAGGTCCAGGTTGAAAAAGAAGAAAGTTATCCTTTAAATGTTTCTGTCCATGTTTGTTGCACAACTTTGATTGCAAATGAAGCCACATGCTCACAATGGTACTAACATAAAAGTGTGTTAGCTGGACTAAAACAAAGTATCAGGCTGTCCTGAAAAACCTACACAGGAGGTGGGTAAGGGGTTTGGTTGGCACCATAGGGCCACAGGGGTCCCCATATTTGTTTTAGGTGGAAACCACCACTCAGTTTACATTGCTGCCTTCACAGTGGTCTGAATGGACAAACAGGACTGATTTATTTTCACAACCACAGCCGAGCTGGACTGTAAGATTTCACAAGTGCAGAGAGGCTTATCAGACTGAATGCTTTATTTGGTTTCAGTAGGAAAAAATAACATTGCAGTCACTCACAGAGGGACATTTTTAAATGGAGGCGGATGACTGTCACAAGCAGAGTTAGTTATTGACCCTGTGAAGCTGCGCATGAGAAAATCATGCACGTTGCATTTAGGTCTTGATGATGAGACAGCTGCAATGACAAGAATGATGTTTCTATTTCAAAAAGGAAGATGTTTTTCAGTTCAGTTTAACACAGCGAGGACTTTTCCCACCCGAACATGGGTTTAGGTAAATTCCACAGAGCATTTACCAATGTGCTGCTGATTGAATGTCACTTTGTCTATCAATACAAGCAGAGTGTGTGTGTTCTGGAGTTGATCATATTCTGTAATCTGTGGGAATGTGTTGAAAATGTGTAGCTCTGACTGGACTGCATTGACAGGTAGAAATGGGAGTTCTGTCTCAGTTCCAGCTGCTGATCACACACTGAAAGTTCATACGCCATCTTGACATAGTGTCAAGAGAATGAATGTGTGTTCATGCGTGTGTGTTTGTGGTGGGGGCACTGC
Organism: Atherinomorus stipes; assembly: GCA_023101725.1. NCBI lineage: Eukaryota > Metazoa > Chordata > Actinopteri > Atheriniformes > Atherinidae > Atherinomorus > Atherinomorus stipes. Next base: position 18,177 of record JALJCO010009473.1, read on the forward strand.
AGACTGTGCCCTTAGCTGTATTATGCTCTGTAAAACTGGCCAAGCTTTGAATCAGGACCGTGGGGTGTCTGCCATCTGCAGCCTGGTCTCAAGATGCCTCATACAGATTGTGTCATAAAATGCCATCAGGGATGTATTTCCACTGTTTCTGCCCAGAGACCAGTTCATGAACTGTCTAAATCTGACCGTAGTTCTGTTTAACAACACCAGCATGTAGTGGAATATCTTCAGAAGTGAAGTGTCCAGGATGTGTCCCGAGATGGAACCAGTTATGCACTCACTGGCCACCTTTAGTACGGGGTTGGACCCACTTTCCTCTTCAGAACTGCTTTAATTCTTGGCGTCAGAGATCCAACAAGGTGATGGAAACATTTCTTAGAGATTTTTTTCATTGACATAATAGCATCATATCCATGATGAGATTCTCCCGTTCCACCACATCCCAAAACTGTTCTGTTGGATTGAGATCTGGTGACTGTGGAGGCCATTGGAGTACAGTGAACTCATTGTGACATGGTGCATCATCCTCTTGGAAGTAGCCATCAGAGGATACCATGTGGTCATAGAGGGATGAGCATGGTCAGCAACAATACTCAGGTAGGCTGTGGTGGTTTTATATACATATACGTATATAACATAATCCTAATTAGAGAGCCAATTAGGAATTCATTCTCTGCATTCACCCATCTCAGGTTGAACCTGAGAGCAGTGAACTACTAGTTAAAGTGCCTGGGAGCAGTTGGTGGGGGTTAAGGACCTTGCTCAGGGGTCCATGGTGGTTCATCTAGGTGCCGTGTCGGGGACTCAAACCCCGGTCTGCCAAGCCAAGGCCCACGACATTGCCACTAGGCTACCCACTCCCCCAACTTGCAGTTCAAACCATGCCACGTTGGTACTAAGGGTCCCAAAGTGGGCCGAGAAAATCTCCCCTACATCATTATACCAGCAGCAGCCTGAACTGTTGATCCAAGGCAGGATGGATCCATGTTTACTGTTATGCAAATATAAAATATGGTCACAATTTAAAAATGGTGCGTCTCCCAAGCAAAATATTGTTTGATATGTTGTCTTTTATGGTTCTGATTCTGTCATTTATAAATTTTGTACGGTGCTGCTTCTCATCATCAGCAGTCAGTTATATATTAGGGGTGTAACAGTACATCAATCTATATCCTTACATTGGTATAGATTGATGTATTGATCGTAAGTCGATCCAAAAACCTAATATTTACCAAACATCGATATCAAACCCACTCTGATTATGAAAATGGCTTTATTTTGAACAACGAAATACATGTTTATAGGTGTGAAGTGGATAGATGTGACAAAGGAAGCTTGTACTTCAAAGCTTCCAGTTATGTTAAGAAACAATGACATGCATCCCCCAGAGGGCGGCAAGAGGCGGCCCCAGCCGGAGCCCCCCGCGGTCTCGGGGTCCATGCCCCAGCGGACCAAGACCGGCAGGGACAGCGCCGGGCCCAGGCCCCAAGCGCCCAGGAGCAGCCCCCCGCCCACCCGACCCAGGCGGCCCAATCGAAACCCAGGAGGACCGGACCCCCCAGACGACACCCCCCCCCAGGACAGGCCAGCCCCCACCCTGACGTCCCTGCCCCACAAACCTGACAAGAGGGCGCTACCACTGCTACCACCCCCCTACACCACCACCTACACACCAAATTTTTCTTAAATCTTATTCTTGAAGTCTACAAGAGGAATGAGTGTTTGAACCTTCGCTATGTTTAGATGTTTATGAGAAATGGGGTGGGATTACAGTAAGTTTTCTTCTTCTTCCCACTGTTTTTCAGGAATGTGACAGGATAAAATGCTGTGCCATTGTACTACTGAAACATGATGCTATACATGCTCGAAATCAAGTAAATATATAAATAAAGAAAAAAATTAAAATGCTTTCATGATGTTTCCACCCTGTGCGAGAAAGTGATTGCCCCCTGTATTAAAACATAAATTAACTGTGGTTTATCACATGTTTGGAAAGCTGAGTTCAATTTCTCTAGCCACACCAAGGCCTGATTACTGCCACACCTGTTCTCAATCAAGAAATCACTTAAATGGGACCTGCCTGATGAAGTTTGGTAGACCAAAAGATCCTCAAAAGCTGGACATCATGCTATGATCCAAAGAAATTCAGGAAAAAATGAGAAACAAAGTAATTGAGATCTATCAATCTGGAAAAGGTTCCAAAGCCATTTCTAAAGCTTTGGGACTCCAGAGAACCACAGTGAGAACCATTATCCACAAATGGTGAAAACATGGAACAGTGCTGAACCTTCCCAGGAGGGGCCGGCCGACCAAAATTACCCCAAGAGCACAGCGACGACTCATCCAAGAGGTCACAAAAGACCCCAGAACAACATCCAAAGAACTGCAGGCCTCACTTGCCTCAATTAAGGTTAGTGTTCATGACTCCACCATCAGAAAGAGACTGGGGGGTAAAAATGGCTGCATGGCAGAGTTCCAAGACCAAAACCACTGCTGAGCAAAAAGAACCAAGAATCAAGGCTCGTCTCAGTTTAGCCAGAAAGCATCTTGATGAATCCCCAAGACTTTTGGGAAAATACTCTGTGGACTGACAGGACAAAAGTTGAACTTTTTAGAAGGTGTAGGTCCCATTACATCTGGTGTGAAAGTAACACGGCATTTTAGAAAAGGAACATCATACCAACAGTAAAATATGGTGGTGGTAGTGTGATGGTCTGGGGCTGTTTTGTTATGTTTGTCTCACATTTAAATTTGTTTGATGAAACATATAAGTGTGACAAACATGCAAAAAAAATAAGAAATCAGGAAGGGGGCAAAAACTTTTTCACACAACTGTATGTACTGGGAAGATGTTTTCACGCTTTCATATTCCTGTTAAGAAATGAGTTGCAGCTATGAAAGAAAGGCCAAGTCATTGCCAACATATAAGATAGTCCAGCTAAGATTGGATGAACATATGGATAAGTCTTTTCAAAGTTACTACACGCCAAATAATTGACTTCAGATGGCTGCCTCGATTTAAAGAAACTATGCTTCTAGTCCTGTCTAAACTTCAGGAATTGATTGAAGTCAGCAGTTTAAAAAATTGTCAAGAAAAACATTGTTCAAGTGCGGGCGTTTCACATGAGCATTGCAATTCAAATCCGTACAAAACAAAGCTTGAATATTCAAGTTGAATCCTCCCCACACACTCACACACACACTAAACACCTCCGGTTGTTGCAGCTTCCTGTGCCATCAGTATCACAGATGCATCCCCACTGACTTATTTCAGTCCCTGTATACGGGTCAGGCAGTGACACACACTGTAGCGCCAAGGGGCTGTTGACACCTTCGTCAAAACACACACACAGAAATACATGAAAAGACTGTGTGCACGCTCAGACAGGCAAACAAAAACACACATATGCAGCCTTGCACTGACATACACAAACAGACACGCAGGGTCATTTCTTGCTTTGGCGCTCCTCCACTCGCTCGAACACGCACACATGCGCTGAGCAAGGAGGCCAGATGGAATCACAGCGTGGGCTGTTGGCCTTTCACACTCCGGAGACTTCGTTTCTCTGTTTCTTCTCCTTCACCAACACTGTTTTTCTTCTCTCTCCTCATCCCACTTACCCCCTTTCTTCTTCACTTTCTTATCTTTGTCAGGACATCCTGGCCTCAAATTCCCCTCTTCTTTCTTTCAAACCTTTTCTTCTTTTGCATTTCATTTCTCAAACAATACCTGACTAAACTCGTCATGCCAAGTCGGACCGTTCAAGTTGACTCCAAAGGTATCAGGGAAGGTCAGGAGTTGTCACATTACAATACTGGGAAAGAAATCCCCCCTTTTTCTAGATCCATAGCCAGGAAGCGCACTTTCCCTCTGGCTGCAGTCTTCTTTAATCAAATCAGGGGCGAGGAGAAAAAAGGGAGAAATGCTTAGTCCTTCAGGCTTTTGGTTGCCTGTGCCGTAAATATCGATCACAGGTTGAACGCAATTAGAATGATGGAGCAAAAAAAAAAAAAAAAAACTTGCAGCCTCTGCCAAAACGCTCTTGGCTTTGGAGTGCAGTTTATGGAATAAAGATGGCAGCGAAAGCTTGCAAGCAGGCGGCTTCTGATTTAAAGAGGTGGGGTGTCTTACCGAAATAAGCCCTTAATACGCTTTACGGTGGATAATGCATATTATACAGTGCTGATTAACATCCTGAGCAAGGGAAACATCTCGCCAGAAGAGCTGAACTTGAAAGTAAACTCAGAATTAGAAAAAGAAAGTGTTTAAGGGAATTAAATGCTTGAAACACTAAAGATTTAATTAGTGAAAATTAGACGAGGTGTTTGTAGAAAAACAGGTAACGATAGTCTTGTGAGGATCAGAGGTTCCCAACCTGTTTTAGCTTGTTTCTCCACAGCCATTAAACATACTGCAGATGGGAAGGTCTGCCTTTTAAAAGACTCAGCTCTTTTGACTCGGCTTCCTTAGAAGAACCGATTCAGCTTCATTTAGTGGAATTCAGCTACTATAAGTGGTTTGTATGTTGGTTCTTTTTTATTTGCCATATTTTCTGGATTATAAGTCACACTTTTTTTCATAACTTGGCTGCTCCTGTAACTAACAGTGCAGTGCGGCTTATATCAAAATGTGTAACATTTTTAAGTGTTAATTCAAATTGACTGACATGAACCAGGGAGTAAACATTACTGTTTAATGTCACATGAGAGCTAGGGACGGGCATTCGATACCCTGGAGTTGATACTTCTATACCAGCCAGACAAAGTATCGGAATTGATACTTTTTTGAGAAGCATGCGACCTACTAACAAAGCGACGACGAAAACGCGAGCAAAAACATATTTGAGAAAAGCCTGCAGAGCAGTGTTTTGCTCTCCTTTCAGTGAAGAAATACTCTCGTAATTCCGATAAAACTGGAGCGATAGCCACGCTGACGCTAGTTTCATCCACTGAAGCCACCATGTTGTTTAGACTGAACTGTCGCTTCTCGTTGCATCACACCTCAACCCGCCTCAAAGCCAACGCTGATTGGACGTTCGTTTGGTGAAATACTCCAAATTCTCTTCAACGGAAAGTAGCCAGACTGATGTGCAAGAAAAACCTGAAGCTCGCGAGATCAGGATGGTCTCATGAGGCTATATCGTGATACCACTGTACAGATACAAAACATGAAATTTGTTTTCACTTCGAAGAGATTTAGGCAATGACATTATGTGCGAAACCAGTCAGATTCTAGCTTCGGTGTCACATGATGGTGGTCACGATGATGCTGCGACTGTTAGTGATGATAATGATGTTTTGGTATTTTTCAGTGGTTGAATGCAGGTTATTACACATTATGTTTTGGTAAATTTATAATATTACTATTAAATTTTGCATTTGATTGTTTTTTACTGAATAAATTTAAATAATCTTAACCTGTACTGAAGTTATTTGATAATTGAAAGAAGTTTTTAATCTTATTCTTGTTAAATTTCTTCATCAATATAATTTATAATTGTTTTTAAAGAATTTCTTTCTAGTACTTCTGTTCTCAAGTTTTTTTGCCATTGAATTCAAGATATTAATGCAAACTGTACAATTATCTGATTTTCTATTAAGGCATAAAGAGCATCGGTATCGGTATTGATGAAAGAGTACCATAAACTACTGGTAACATATCGTCAGGGAAAATTTCGGTATCGTCCATCCCTAATGACGGCATGGGACCCTCTAGGCATGGGACAACTATATTCTGCTTCAAGGGCAAAGATCTCAAAATAGCCTTATCTCAGTGAGAGGAGTTCATTTTGGACATGTGCTATACTGTCTGTGCAGAGGAACAAATCCTCAAAAAATATGTTTATACTTCTTAATTATGATGTTTATGATAATTTATAGGCATTAACTTTAGAAATGGAGTGATTGGGGAATTTTTAGCAGTTACAAATAGGATATGAAAAATCCATAAATCACCCTATTTTGAATAAATAAATGCAACTTATAGTCCAGTGAAACTTATGTCTTTTTCCTTTTTATGATGTATTTTTTGGACTTATGCAACTCATACTCCCGAGCGACTTATAGTCCATGAAATACGGCAGATATCTTTGTTCTAATCATAAGAGCCTTATTTTTGTCTGTTTTAAATTTAAAATATAATTAATGATTAATATTTTTACTAAATCTTTAAACAAACAACTAGGGATGCATGATATATCGGTATCAGCCTATATTGGCCTTAAAACTGAGTATCGGATCCCTCCGATATTTAACCGATCAGCCCGCTGTTTCTAAAGTCTAAAAAAACCCCAAAACTACTTCTTCAAAAACTTCTTTAATACAGACTTTAAAACTTATAAAGACTAAGGTTGGAAAAATATTGATACACTGAAATATTGTGATATTTTCATTTGCTGATATGATACTGACATTTAAAAACGCAGAATCGATCTATTTTACTAATTTAATTTTGTGATATTTAATTGTTCTGTTACAAAATTTCATTAGAATTCACAATTTTTTTTATATTTTCATATGCTGATATCATATTGACATTTAAAAACACAGTATCTATTTTACTAACGAAATCTCGCAATATTTTATTTTTCTTACGAAATCTCACGGGAATTCATGAAATGTTGTGAGATTTTGTAACAAAATGATGAAATCTCGTGGATTTTTAAAAGTAAAATAGATGTGATACCGCATTTTTAAATATCGGTTTGATATCGGCATGTGAAAATATCGCAATATTTCAGTGTATCAATACTTTTTTCCCTCTCCTATTTTTCAAAGTGTCGGAAACGGATAACAAAACTGCTACTTGTAATGACCACTTATTTTTTTTCAGCTTTAATATCGGTATCAATATCCGCCACATGAGCTTTAAAATATCGGCATATCGGATATCATCCAAAATTCCAACATCGTGCATCCCTACAAACAACTGAACACAGAATCACACAAAGCAAATCAAGGGAATCAAGGCCAAAATCTGAACATGATGTCACTTCTAAAATTCTGTAAAATTAGATATTTGATCAAATTTACAGTATGTAACATGCCTCCTCTCCAAAAATAAAGCTGAATGGTTTTCTTCTATAATCACAGAGGCAAACTTGGTAATTACAATGTATGTATATGTATGAAATTTTATAATTCATTCTTCAGTGAGTGGCAGTTTATTTAAATATTCCATCCATGAATATACTAGAAAACAGCCTTTAGGTGTCCCAGTAGAAAAGTTAAGAAGAGAGTCTAATCCATCTTTGACTTGCTGGAATAACCACTGATTTCTACATGCTGTCACTTGCATAACAAAAAATGTTTATTCCTAAAACACAGTAAGCTGGAGTGTAAAAGCTTTAAACTAGACTGGCCAGGAGGATAGAAAAAGGCAAGTATGGATTTGTTCATGCTAGCAGAGAATCTTTAATCTATGTCGCACAGATCCAAACCACCAAAAACAAACAAACAAACAAAAAACAAGCCTTGGACTGCAAAGTGTCCTGGGAGCTCATTATGTAAATAGCTTACAGTACCTTGGCGACCTTAAAAGTGTGTTGCCCTTTTGGTCCAATTCACCTGGCAACAGTAAACATCTGCATTGTATAATGCTGAAAACAGTGATGGGGGAAGGAAAAAATGCAAGCCTGCCACTATAATCCCTTCAGCTTCAGTAACAAATGGTGATGAAACAAACAGCTCTTCAAATCCCTTTGAATCCTCCCTTCTTCAGCACTGCTGCCCCTAAATATCCTCTGACCCGCTTCAGATTCGCAAGAGACACTTTACAGTGTTGCATAAAAAAAAAAGTCTGGAGTTGCTGCAATGGTGTCAGCAGTTTTTTTTTTTTTGGGAGGGGTGGGGGGGTGTTGGCATTTTTCAAAAAGTGAGACTGAACAGCCAGTTTGAGGCAGATTCAAAGCAGAAGGTACTCTTATCTTAAAGCTGCACTATTTTGGATATCATGTTATTTTTTAACTTAAAAGATGGATCACCAGTCACACCAGAATTTATGGTACATATTTTTTTCTAGTTGATTTATACAATGTTTCTGTCTTGGTAAAAATTTATATTTACAATTGAAAATGTAAATCTAACAACAGATTTAGCGTTCGACACAAGGCACCTCACTGGTTGAACATTTATTGATGTGGACTGGTTACTGATGGAAGTTCAGTTCCTTTCAAAGACCCGGCTCATTTAGTTGAGTATGGAACGTTTTTATTAATAGCTATATTTAAAAAAATAAAAAATATGCGGCGTTTGGAGGGGAATAGAATGAAAGTACAGCATTTCCTATAAAAGTGATATTTAGCCTGGAAATAAATAAATCAATTTTAACAGGTTCGACAATGGCGTTAAGTTAACTCGCTTGCTAACATGGCTAACGTTAGCTGTTAGTTATAAAACTCCTCTGCAATACTTGTATGTATATGTAATTATGTCTAAATCATTTCATAAATGTTACTTAAATCAGTAAAATGCCGCCTCTGATGCAGCAGGGGTCGCCACCGCCTCGTTTACTGCCGTTTTTCAGCTCTGAAAGCAGTTCGAAAGTCCCGCCTCTTCCTCTACGTCAGCAAGACGGCGTCCGTTTAGTGCGGGTTGAGTGCTTGGTTTTGCACTTCATTTTTGGCCATAATTAGGGCAGCATCCTGGTACTTTCAGTGCACTGAATTTTGGCTTAAATGACAGCATGAAAGCACTACACACTCAAAAAGAGTGTTTGAAGTGCTCAAATACATGGTTTGAGACACGGCCAGTGCATCACCTACTGGCAGGGAGGAATTAAAATTGTAGCTATCACCCAAGGGGCAAACTCCGCCTAGAACAGTGAAGCTCTCTTCCTTGTTGGAAATAGTGTAATCCTCCCTTCATCGGGGGCTGGCTCAAGAGCGAGCAAATCCCCAGCTCCATGTTAAAAACGCCACTTCACAGCAGAAATAAACAGGTTTAGAGCCTGGTTCAAAAAATCATTTTAGGTTTATTGGTCAAGTTTACCTTCATGTCAACTGTGAGGGGTGAATTTTTTTATAACTCATTCGTTTAGATGTTATTTATTCTTCAAATTACACATAATTAAGGGCGTGTCCTTATGACAGACCGGAAGCTCCGCCTGCCGACCGGAGGCTCCTAGTTAGCTCCTTCTTTGCTCTTAATAAGGTCTCAGTTTGTTACAGAGTCGCACAACGGCGGTGTTTAGTCGCGAATTGCAAGTCTAAGCATGTCTTACCTTAACCATGCCGCTTAGGGGGCTTATCTTTGTTAGCTCCTCTTAGTTTCGTGTTAGCTCAGTTAGCGTTTAGCCCACAGTACGTCAGCTGTCAATCATTTGCCCCGCGGCCGCGCTGTGCCCATTTTAGTATTTTCCTGGAGTGACGACGTACGTGACACGGCAAGATGGCGACGGTAAGACACGCCCAACTGGCTTCACATTTCTCTATTCAGAAGAGACCGGAAGCTACGTCCAGTAATTATATACAGTCTATGCTATCACCTTTAAAGTATTGATGTTGTCAGACTAGTATCAACAGTCAGTTTGGTATCAATATTATCAAACTCAGTCTGATTATCGATCTGCCCACAAGTTCCAATACATGACAAAAAACTGAAATGTTTCTGCTTAAAGAGAATAATGTTGAGAAAATGTATTTCTGATTCGATATTTTCAGGTTGCATACAGTACTTTATGTTTCATGTTCCAACCATAAAGTATCACATTATAACCTGATAAGAATGGCAGCTCTATGCTTCTGTAGAACACGACGGCAATTATAAGCCAATCATAGCTTAGTAGTTTTAGTCATTGGTGCTGAACAGACAGTGCTGGTCTGCTTACACTGAAAGAGGCTCAAAGGAAGTGAATAGAGAAATTTTGTCTGCTCCCAGGTTGCACTGATGAATGCCACTTCAGTTGGGTACATTTTTAAACAGACCCAATGAATTCAGTGAAATCTAAAAGCAAGGAAGTCGTACACTTCAGCCAGATGCTGCCAGAAAGATATTTCTTATTGTGCCTGTCTGGAGGATCCAGACGGAGTGGCCTTTTACAGCGTTGCAGTAAAGAACGCCAATCTCCTCCAGCTATTCATTGTCTTGAGTGTGTCTGCAGCAGACAGCGCGAAGCCTTAGACGCAGGGTTGGAAAAGACTGCTGAAACAAGCTTTTCAAAAGGGGAGACCTCACAGGAAACTGTCAATTAATACGACAGGTTGGCCTAACTGAAGAGGCTGACATCTGTCCTCTCAGTAGCAATTTATGGTTTATCGTTCTGAAAATATTTATTCCTTTTGAAAGCTTTTGGCCTTGCTGCTGAGCTGCTTGTTGGCTATATCTGTTTGTAGGCTCAACCTAAAAATAAGAGCATTTATTTTTTAAAAAGATAAATTAAATGAATGCAAGTGTGAATGGTGATTTGGATGACTCGTTGAGCTCCACCTGTTGCATTTTGACTGGTGTAAAACCGTTAGTGCCTGAGCTGTAACGCGTCAGGAAGGGGCTGATTGAATTAATCTCATCACAGGCTACTTTCCTTCATCTTCTGCTGATTAAACACCACAGATGTTGAACGATGGCTGCCACTTAAGTGAGGCCGTGTGAGGGGGAGTAGTCCTGGACTCAGACCTGAATTTCAGCATCACATTAAGGTTAAGACAGCTGTGAAGTCAGTCTGTTATCACTTAAAGAACATCTGGGGGATTAAAAGACTGATATCTCAGCTGGATTTATGCATTAATCTTTTGTAGAATAGACCAGCCTTTCCCAAATTGGGGTCCTAAACCTCACTTGGGTCCCGAAATAACTTCAGGGAGTTGCCAGATCATTGTAAAAAATAATATAGCCTACCTTTATTAAATAAATTTGTGGTTTATTAGGGTTGTCAAAATGAAAGGCAAAATAAGAAAGAAATTTCCTGTAAAAATATTTTAAAATGTTATCATTTTTCACACAGGACAGAGGGAACTTTCCCCTGAAACAATCTGTCTTAACTGTCTGTCTTTTTTAGGCATCTGCCCCGACGATCCAATCCTGGATGAGTGGAAGAAAATGTAACGGTACTGGTTTTAAGTTTGGCTTTGTTTTTTGATTTCTACTTTTATTTCTTCTGTATTTTAATTCTTCAGCACTTTGGTCAACATTTGTTATTTTAAAATGTGCTTAAAAATAAAGTTGACTTGACTTTACCATCAATGCCTTTGTCAAGTTTTGCTTTCTGTTGTGTTATTCCGATTTGAACCACTAGGTTTCATTGTTACTTATTACTTACTTTAATGTGCAAATGCAGGGTGTGGTATCGCAGATATCAGATATCCAGATGTATAAAAAGGTATTGTTTACTTATGTGTATGGTTACCTTCATAAATTCTCAGCTAATATCACAGGCTGACAATGTATATTTCAGAACCTTTGGAGTCCAGCAGAGGGCGGGCTAAATCAGACAGTTGTGTAAGTTACTGTATGTTAAATTGCTGCCTGAGCAGAAGAAGAGTATCGTGTGCAAAAAGCGTGTTGCCTGTTGAAGCGGTTCATTAAAAAAAGCAACGATAAAAGAGCAGATTATACGGTGTGGACCCTGGTTTATTTTAGAAAAATGCTACACATGGAGATTAATCTGGGAAACTCATTTATTATCTAAACAATTAAATTATTAGTCATGCCATATTAAAAATCCAAATTTGGCTCTATCTCAGCGAGAGTAGCTGTTTCTCAGCAGATTGTTACAGGGGGTTATTAATACCAATGTAGGTTATGTTATCTTAGGGGATGTGTTAAAAAAAAAAGTATGGGAACCATTACACTACTGTAACAATATCCCTTACAGATCTCCACCAGAAAGCTGCAGTTAGCCCAGACGCTGCTACTCGAGTCCTCGCTAAGACCAATACCCATTTCCCACATTTTTTGATAACTCATCCGTTTAGATGTTATATAATCTTAAAATTACACATATGTAAGGGCGTGTCCTTTTGATTGACATGTGGGAAGCCCGGCCTGCCGACCGGTGGCTCCTTGTTTGCTCCTTTGTAAGGTCTCAGTCTGTAGCAGAGTAGCACAACAGCGGTTTTTAGTCAGAGAATAGCAAATCTAAGCGTGTCTTACCTTTACCCCACCGCTTAAGGGGCTAATCTTCATTAGCTCCCGTTAGTTTCAAGTTAGCTTGGTTAGCGTTGGGCCCAGAGTACGTCAGCTGTCAATCATTTGCCCTAATGCCGCGTTCTGCCCATTTTAGTAATTTTAGGGAGTGGTCATGCGACACGGCAAGATGGTGACGATGGGAAACGCTCAACTGGCTTCACTTTAACTCATCAGAAAACAATGGGTCATGTGAGCGGAAGGTTCCTCCCTCTATACTAACGGTCTATGTTTAAACCCACCCTCAGAGACAGCTTTTTCCACCAGGCAGTGAGGACACTCAACTCCCCCCTGCTCTGCCCCCACTCGATTCCTATATTTTTATCTTATAGTTTATTATATGCACCGTGGGGTTGTGTTGTATGGCTAACATGTGGCACGTTTGACAATTAAGTTGACTTTGACTAATTTAAGTGGGAAAGCGGCCAAAGAAAGTAGATCATACAACTCCAGTCCACAGATCTGTACACTGGCTTGCTGTTAGTTTACATGGCGCAGAATGGTTTTGGACCACAATCCATTCAGGATCTCTCGGTTTGTCATGAACCAACAAGATCCCTGAAGTCATCAGGGTCAAGTCTACATTGTGTTCCAAGAGTCAGAACTAAACAAGGAGGTTTTTAAGCTTCTCACATGTGGAGGAAACTCTCAGAAAACTGTACGTCTGATGAAACTGCTGCTTTGAATAAAAGTTAATTCCTCACATTAACTTTTATTTCTTGCATATTTTTCCATTTTTGTCTATTCAGTTTCCATTACTTTTTTCAAAAGTTTGTTTTCAAAGTACTTTTTAGTACTTCCCCTGCACCCCACGGTATTCATTTATTTTTTATGTAAAGGACTTTGTATTGTCTTGCACATGAAATGTGCAACACAAATAAACTTGCCTCCTTTCTTCTCTTCCAGGTTTTCTCCAACTGTCAGCAGGTTTTACTGAAGAGCGCATGTTGTTGCTGCAGCTTGTTTGCCTCTCATCTTTGTACTCCTTTGTCTTACTTTTGTCTTTGCTGAAACAATCATGATATAATTGGATGAATTTTCCCACCATTAGCCAATTCGTCTGCCATACATGGTATAAAAAAGAATTAAACAATCATTTTGGATCAGAGTGCAGTAAAAATAGCTTTTGTTTTAGCTTGAATGAATCAGGACACAATTACCCTTTTATCAAAGCAAACAAAGAAACCATTTGGGAACATAATTGAAAACCACAAATAAAAAGGTTGAATTTAGCTGTAAATGAATTAGCATTTCCCTTTTTCTCTTTGTGACAAGAGGTAAGGAGATAAAATTAAAATAAAAAATGAGGAGAAGAAACATCTTTTTTAACTTATCTCTCATTCTGTCCAACTTTCAAGAGAATCTCTGACGAAAAGAGTTTCTTATCTTTCCCTTTCCACAATAATGGAAATCGGACACATTTTATTTCTCATAGAAATTCTAATTAATGCAAGCTGTATGAAACGAGGCCAATCACTCCGTTATCTCCAGTCAGAGCTGGATTCGGTTGTAGCTGGGGAGCGAAAACGAGGCCTCGGAGACGCTACGGCGCAATAACTCACTTCTGAGAAGAGAAAGTAGAGCCGGTCTGCAGACGATCCAGACTTCTGTACGGAGAACGGCCTGACACTGCATCTCCAGCTTCCTCTTTCTGCTTCACTTCACTCACTTTGCAGATGAGGTTGGCAGCGGCGGCCTGCTCCTTAACTCAGAGTAATTTATGGCCTCTGCAGAGGAGGCTGCATTAGGAAGATCAGCCACGTCAACTGTTGTCATGCTGCAACAACTGGCCACGTGGAGGTCTGTCAGAATACAACCTTGCATGCAGAAACAAGCGTGAGAGCATGTGCATTCAGGAAAAGCTGAAATGGGATTTCTAAACAGCTTTAGATGCATTCTGAGGAGTCAGATTAGACCTTTCCTTGCTTTTGCATGCATTTTTGTAGTTTGCAAGACATGAAACATCAAGGTGGCATCATTCAGTGTCTTTAGTTGCTTCATCTTCCTGAAATTAAGATTAAAAAAAAAACATGATCAAGAAAATATAGGTTAAAAGAAAAACTTGGAATAAAAGCACTTTGATAAGTTTTTACCAGCCAATATTTAAAAGTTTAATCTCTAATGCCTGCCGCACACGAGAGCTTTCTGCTGAGCTAAAAGTCATTTGAGGTCGTTTGCTCAGCAGATTGTCACCGTGTGCGCCTGATTTTTGGTGAGTTTTCTGCCTCACCAGACCTTGAGGTGAAAATCAAACACGTTTGATACTTTTTGCTTCACGAGGCAAAAAACTGACCGTGTGCGCTCAACTTGAGCTATCTGCTGAGGGCAGAAGATCGAGCAATCAATCAAAACATGTCCGCCGATCACATGATTTCAAGATGGCAGCTCTCTGTCATCACGTTAGAAGACTTGATTGATATTTTGCAAAAAAGATACAAAGACTGAAGGCAGAAAAGTTTTTAGAATCTTTTTGTAAAGAGACTAAACTGTGTTATTGTATTTATTTTTTTATCGATTTAGTTTTTTTATTAAGTAAATCGTATGCGACATACTCTACTTTAGTATATCATACCAGTTGGTGGCGGTAATGCACCTTTGAGTTCGCCAACCGCCATAAAACTTGAAAGAAGAAGAAGTCATGTAAGAAAAATGAATGAAACTTATATAGAAATGGAAATTTTTGGATGGATGTTTTTGAAGTCCAACAAAACATCATATAAGCAGGTGTAGCCTGGCCGTATTTCCACCAATTTATCCTCTAAAATGTAAGGGACTACGTCGCTGCGACCTGCCATCTTGAAATCATGTGATCGGCGGATGCGGTTTGATTGGTTGCTAGATCTTCTGTCCTCAGCAGAGCTCAACTTGAGCGCACACGGTGAATTTTTCGCCTCAGGAGGTAAAAAATATCAAACGTGTTTGATTTTCACCTCAAGGCCTCGTGAAGCAGAAAACTCACCAAAAATTAGCCGCACAAGGCGACTATCTGCTGAGCTAAAAGTCTCTCGAGGCTGTTTGCTCAGCAGATAGTCACCGTGTGCGGCAGGCATAAGGTAGCTGACAACTGATTTTGTTCATAAAGTCAGAAAACAAGACAACCTGCAAAGGAAAGAAACAGTGAGCCTCACTAGTAGCTTTATTTGACTCTGTAGCATTGACTTCACTCAACAGTTTCAAACAAAGCTCTAGCCCCCCACCCCCTTTTCCCGCCATACTTCCCTTCCCCTTCACCCCATCCAAAGACAGGAGGGCACATGTATAGCCAACAGTATGCAGCCACAGCTTTGCCTCTAGCACTGACCTCCTCCGATGACAGCCATATGCTCCTATATTAAATATTTATGGCTGTGGGAAGATTGTTCAGTGTGGTCCAACATGATAAAATCAGCGAAGCTTTGTGCTCCCACAGGGTTTCATGTAAAGGTTTATGTTGCCATCTTTGCTTTTTGAGTCGAGACTTTTTACTCTTTTACAAAGCAATGTTCCCCAGATAGGCCTTTCTGGAGTTGTTAGACTATTATTTACACATTTGTGCTCATTTTCATGAGTGTAGAATTTTTTTTGTTGTTGAACAAAAGCAGTGTGTTCAGCCAGAGGCTTCTTCATCTTCTACGATCAGGACAGAAAATTATATATTTATTTATTTATTTAATTATATATTATATAATTTATGATTTATAATTTTTATTATAATTTATAATTTTATAAAATGATTATATATAAGTTGGAGAGCCAGCTCCAGCAGAACAACGTGAGGGATGTATGGTCGGGAATGAAGAAAATCACTGGCTTCAAGTTAAAGGGGGACCAGACTGATGGAGGTCTGGACAGAGCTAACGAACTGAACATGTTCTTCATTAGGTTCAGTTCCCCCCTGCCGACAACCCAACATTCCACACACCCTCCATGAGCCCACAGCTTTCCTGTCCCACCTCCACTCTGTCACCCTGCACCTCAGTCATGGACCTGAACACAGCCTCCTCTCCCTCCACATCAGGACATCCTGAGACCTCTTTTGCCTCCACCTCCAGCCTGACTGTCTCCTGTGACCAGGTCAAGAAACAACTAGAAAAACTGAACCGGAACAAGGCTGCAGGTCCAGATGGTGTCAGTCCCAGAGTTCTCAAGACCTGCTCAGAACAACTATGTCCGGTTCTCCAGCACCTTTTTAACACCAGCCTGAGACAGAACAGAGTTCCTGTGCTGTGGAAAACATCCTGTCTTGTTCCTGTCCCTAAAAAAACCACAACCAGCTGAACCAAATGACTACAGACCAGTTGCCCTGACATCTCACATCATGAAAGTCCTGGAGAGACTCTTACTGGCTCACCTCAACAAGCAAGTCAACACCTTTCAGGACCCATTACAGTTCGCATATCGTAATGGGCTTGGGGTTGAAGACGCCATCATCTTCTTGCTTCAGAGAGCCCACTCTCATCTGGACCAGTCAGGCAGCACTTTGAGGGTCATGTTCTTTGATTTTTCAAGTGCCTTTAATACTATTCAGCCTGCTTTGCTATGTCAGAAGCTCCATAACTTCCAGGTGGATCCCTCCACAACCACCTGGATTTACGACTACCTCACAAACAGACCACAGTTTGTGAGACTGAAAGGTTGTATGTCAGAGATGGTGGTCAGCAGCACTGGAGCACCACAAGGGACTGTACTCTCACCATTCCTCTTTACACTGTACACCTCAGACTTCCAGTACAACTCTCAGTCCTGTCATCTGCAGAAATACTCTGATGACTCTGCAGTTGTGGGGTGTATTAGTGATGGACAAGAAGCTGAGTACAGGGAACTGGTCAATCAGTTTGTGAAATGGTGCAGTAACAATCAGCTCATCTTAAATACCAGCAAGACTAAAGAGATGATTGTTGACTTCAGGAGGAGCAAGAATAAGCAGCATAGTCCTGTCTACATCCTGGAAGAGGAGGTGAAGGTGGTTGAGAACTACAAATACCTTGGAGTTCAGCTGGACAACAGACTCGACTGGAAATGCAACTGTGACTACATCTACAAGAAAGGTCTGAGCAGACTCTACTTCTTAAGGAAGCTGAGATCATTCAACGTCTGCACCAAGATGTTGCAGATCTTCTACAAGTCTGTTGTTGAAAGTGCAATTAGCTTTGCAGCCATCTGCTGGGGCAGCAGCATCAGAACCAGAGACTTGAAGAAACTAAACAAGCTGATCAAGAAAGCTGGTTCTGTGCTGGGGATAACTCTGGAGCCGCTGGAGCTGATCGTTCAAAAAGAATGCTGCACAAGCTGATGAAGATGATGGAGGACACTTCCCATCCTCTCCACAACACGGTGAAGAATCAACAGAGTGTGTTCAGTGGGAGGCTGCGTCAAGTTCGCTGTAGGACGGAGAGATACAGGAATTCATTCCTGCCAGCAACCATCACCCTAAAGAACAAGACTAACTGACTTTTTTTGTTTATTTAAAAAAAAAAAAAAGTGAGCTTTTACAATACTGAATTTCCCTTCGGGGATGAATAAAGTATTTTTCATTTCATTTCATTTCATAATATTTGGAAATCATTATATGTTGTCAACTGTTTTTAATTTATATTCCAATGAACGCCTTTGGACATCAGGTTGTGCAGCTATTGATGTTCCATTATTTGCGTCAAAAAAGGCTCCCAGGTTTTCTTCCTGCTCGGCCGTAAATGATGCAAATACGGATACGGATGCTTTCATCCTTATCTGGAGGCCGTTTCATCCGTCGGTATGTCCGTTGCAAAAGAGCTTACAAATTCGGAGTGCTCTGGACGAAACGGAGCAATACCGCCGGTGGCAGTATAGAGTCAGTGTTTACCCATTCGTGAAAATCCACGAAGAGTAGGAAGAGGATATTTAGAAATGTCAAAAGTTTAAATTACTTTGACCACTTTTAAGTGGTCAAAGTAATTCATAACAACGCTGAAACCGGACGGAGCCAGCACTTCCATGTGGGGCCTATAAGGGTTCAATTTTGGCTGCATATGAGGGAACCAGGTGGGTTTGTCCACAGTTTCCATGGTGGCCCCACCTGTGCTTGCCCATGTGCGTTTCCACATATGGGGCCCATGTAACTTAAACCATGGGAACGTTTACACTCTGGCAGTTTGGTCCACTTTAAACTGACCATGGTCCGATTCCACGGATAGTCCGCTTCATTTGTCGCAGTCTGAACACCAACCGTACTTGGGTGCACACCAAAGAAGCGAACTCTGGTCCGCCTGGAAGCCGGGGGTCTCAGTTCACTTGCAAACGGACTATCGGACTATCCAGTGCACCTAATGGAAGTGACGTTTGTCGACTGCAGTAAAGCAGAAGAAGTAGAAGGAAGTGGGGTAGCTTATTGTTTGGGTCGTTGGGTAAACAAAGCAAACAGCACATTTTTGAAGAAGTTAGGTCAAAATAACAACGGCAAACAACTGGAAAATGTGTAGACAGAGATGTAGTGGGCAAACAATAAGAAGCAGAAAGATTTCCACTTCAATCACGGAGTCCATTTTTCTTCTTCCTGCTTTTTCACCATCATTAGTGATTGTATTAGGGAGTGTCGCCCCCTAGCGGGCAGTTGTTTAACTATGGTGGTTTAACCAGGCGGTTTGGTCTGCTTCGGTTACTGCAGTTTGAACGCAAAACAAAGCAAAGAAAGGTCCGAAATTTTTCAGAAATCCCCGCCCAATCGGACTGAGGTCCCAGACTATCCTGGTGTGAATGCACCCTATAAGATCTGCAAATTTACCAAGTTCAAGCTGCTATATGGCCAAACACAGGTGGGGCCACCGTGGAAACCGTGGACAAACCCACTTGGGTCCCTCATATGCAGCCAAAAATGAACCCTTATGGCCCCCACATGGACATGCTGGCATAGGTCAGTAGCAGACACATTTGGTACGGACGGGCCGATTTCGTGCGTATCCAGAGGTATGAAGCTACCTTTATGCTGAAAGCTCAAACAAACATACGTCGCAACATTTCTAAATTTCCACCAAAAGTCAGTTACCAGGGAACACAGGTAATGTTTTAATGCTGATATCCTCTAGTAATGTTTATCTCATCTGAACAGAGTTTTAGTTTCTGGATGTGAAGTATGAGCAGCGTATATTGATCCTGAAACTCTTTTCCCACCAGTGCTCCTTTTCTCTGGTTTCATCAGCCACTGAGTTGAATTAGATTATGCTTTGAAAAAAAAGCATAATCTAAAAAGCGGGGGGGGGGGGGGGGGGGGGTTGGAGGAACTGGTCAGAACTGTGCAGCTCTTTATCCGTGTGCTCTCACAGTGTTGCGATGCACCTTTTGAGGTCTCAGGTTGCAACATTTTTCAGATCTTGTATGAGGTGATTAACAGGAACCATCAGCGGCATGATCGTCCAAGAGAAACTCCCTGGATGATATCACTGAGTACACCTCTCTGAGGACTACGTGGATCCATACAGCATGTACTCACAGTAACATGATATCACAGAGCAGCCAGAGTCAAATATATGGATTGCATGAAGAAATTAAACACTGGATGAGTCCTGTCTCCTGCTATGTTGCTGTTTTATGTCTTAGGAAACGTAGAAGAAACAACTGATGATTGGCAAAGTATTATGTGTTGTAGTTTTCGATTTCTTAAATAAAAATAATAAAATTATAGTGTCTTTTACTTAATCATTGCTCTCTGGACTTAGAGAAAGAGCCTGTGCTGTAGTCTTTGTCTCATGGGTGACATTTACTGTCAACAACAAACTAAATCGGATTCTTCTTAGGTCACTGTATTTTGCTTTTTCCCCTAACATTGGCTGCTTTGCCACAGGTGTGAACACAGTGGCAAGTCAAGAAAAACAGAAGCTGCAGAAGGACAGTGGCTTTTCTCCAGGTGGA
This sequence comes from Atherinomorus stipes, assembly GCA_023101725.1. Lineage (NCBI taxonomy): Eukaryota > Metazoa > Chordata > Actinopteri > Atheriniformes > Atherinidae > Atherinomorus > Atherinomorus stipes. The sequence continues at coordinate 38,160 of JALJCO010009473.1, forward strand.
GCTCTGCAAAAAAAAAAAAAAAAAAGCCACATTTCTATCAGGAAATCAATAAAAACACTTGCTTTATGGTACGTAAGCCGGCATTTCCCCAGAGAGCCGTTCAGATGCTCAGCGACTTAATTCTTTCCAAGAAACGGGCAGGAATTAGATTCCTGCTGCTCTTTGCATACTGAAAACCCAACCCTCCCCTTCTTGGATAAACCACAAGTCTGGTGGTGAGTCAGTGACAAATGGAGGACTGTGGAGAGGTGAAGGTTGAAGTTTTACAGATTAAAGCTGTGTCTACAATGAGCTTGACCTTTCAACACTTCGAACTTGGCCAAAATACTGAAACGCTAATGTTAAACACGGTGACACGGAGACCCTGCCTCCTTCCATTTACCTTAATTAGATGCATTAACGCTGCTGCACATGCAGTGACACCGACCTCACACATCAACACATGTAGAACACACACTGCAAACACAAACCGGTGCAGATGTGGGCTCAATGTAGTGATGTGATGCTCAAGCCAGTCAGCTCAACTCTACCTCCGTCTTATGAACTGGAAGTTTTCCCAGCATTGTTTTGAACATGTAAAACCAAATCGAGGTCTTGTTGTCATCAACGTGGCTCGAGCTGCTCCAGGAAATATCACAGGGACTAAGTTTGTTAATCTGTCAATGCTGTATATTGGTTTCAAACTGAACGTCGCAAACCTAAGGTTTTTTTTTAGGTTTTGCTTGCCATCATTCATCAGATTAGAATGAAAGTTGCAGAGCCTCTGATGACATCATCAGAGTAATAAAAAGAAAAGAAAAAAAAAATATGGCCATACATTACTAATGCATCATGCACAATGTCTGCATATGAACGCCTCGCGGTGAAATAAGACTATTTTCTGATTATTTTATAATGGTCTGGTCAAACTTCCCCGATCACTTTAATTCCAAAGTTAATGCTTGTAAATGATCATAATCAATAAGTATCACAGATGGTTGTAAATTATTTTCACACTGTAGGCCTACACAGTTTAACTGCAAGAGATTGCAGGCTATTATACTTTATTTTGAGGTTTAGAAAAATTAGGGATGGTACTTTAATGCATTAATTATCAATGCATTACGAGAAAATGCATGTGTTGAAAGATGAACGTACTTAAAGGTAGAATCTGGAGTTTTCCCCCTGAAAATAAATGCCAGATTTGTGCAAGTGAAATCCATTTCAATCCACACCTTTGGGCCTCTACTCTCGTGTGGCGTTGACTTTGTTTGCAACTCCCTCTCCCTCTGACTGTACTTCGTCTTTTCCCTATGTTTGGTGAATTTTGAGACATTTCTGGATGGAGATTTGCGTATTGTCTCCAGCCAATGACAGTAGAGCTCTGTGGGGATAAATTCATCGACTGGAGTGGAATCAGTCACTTACATTCTCAGAAAAAACAAACAAAAACAAAAAACGGCTGATGCTTCGAAGAAAAGGAAGTACTCTGCAGTAAATAGAGCTTTAGATAGTGCACGCTCGGAAACCAGGATCAATATTGGTTTGGCTTTCACCCGCTTCCAAACTTTGAAGCAGAGGCTTGAAGCTGAATAGGCTGAAGAGTGATGCAGCCATTAGCGAGGGGGGGGGGGGGGGGGGGGGTCTCTCAGTTTGAATAGTGTTTATAGACATAAATGGGATAAAACTTCGGATTCTGTCTTTATATGCAGTTTGAATTAGAAACAAAGCAGAACCTTTGTCAGGGCAGATTTTCTGGTACACCCAATTATGCTGACGGACACGGCAGAACCCTGCGACTTTGTTGCTATCCACCTTATTCCTGTGCTAGCGAATGTAGAAACGATTATGCGATTAACTTCCTGTGAGATACCGGAAATAGCCCTCAGACACTGACTCACAATGCAAGTTGTCGTTTCTGCTGGCAGTTTATTCGAAAATTTCAACAAGAACATTCACATTTCTAAACAGTTTGCCCCAGAAAAATGTACTCACGCAGCTCGGGAACATGTTGCACTGTTCATGGTTGTAGTAACAACCAGAAAAAGTTAAATTTTTGGCTACAAGAGCAATGTGTAGAACATGCACCTCGGTCTTAGAGGAAGTGTGGCTTCAGTGCTCCAGACTGCCACATGGTCCCGTTTTAGGACTAAAACAAACAAAAATCGGCATCTGCTTTAAGTAAATAAGATTGTATCCCACCTCATCCAAAAAAACACCACCAACCTTATTACGACGTATTACTCTGCTCCCAATCTCTGGAATTCCCTCCCGATCTCCGTGAAGTGGGCTCTTCCCTCTCTTCAAATGCTGACTCAAAACTCTTCTGTACAGACAGTCTTATTCCACCTGAGTCCATATGCACCAATTCAGTGTTGTTTTCTGTGGTACCTGTTATGTATTTAGTGTATTAACTTACTGTTTTTAATGTTTTCTCTGCTTTGTACAGTGTCCTCTGGTCCTCTGATTAGGCGCCTGACAAAATGTAAAAAAAAAAATTATGATAATAATTGAACCGGAAGTCGGTCGCATATTTCACACAAGGCTCATGGGGGCTACTGTAGGAATAGGGTGGATATTTAGAGAGTTTTCGGACCCCTCTGATAACTTTATTTTTAACAAAGCAGCTCGCAAAAAGTCTAGCAAGATTTTTTGGTGTTATTGGAGACTTTTAGAGACAGTGGTAAGTAAGTAGTTCCTTTTGTTTAGGAGAGTTATTGCAGCGGGGATTAAAGATTTTTATTTATGTAGCTTTCTGACTTTAAAACTGTTTCTGACTCATTTTGATGGCACAATGATATTTATTATGTATGTTCTTCCATTGTTGCTTATCAACATCCTGAAAAACTGAATTTTGCTACGTTAGCATCATGCAGCAGCTGAGTTTGACATTGTGAACATCATCACGAACGTACTGAATGTTCTGGTTGTGTTTACCCACGATACCATTTGTGTTGAAGTCAACTTCCTACATTTGGTTTCTGTGGCAAGGTACGCAAGGAGGGCCTGGAAGGAATTTGATCCCTAGAGTCCCGGGTGAGAGTCATGCTAACCAGTCAGCCAAAGGGATATCCTTGTGGCCAAATAGCCGGGGCACATGATCAATTGGAGGCAGGACCCCACACTGTCACAGTTTACTTAAAGCAGACCGGGGACTACGTTTTCAGATAAACCATAATTCAGATGCATTCGCCCTCCCAAACAAGCCAGACTATCCGAGCAAACGAACTAGGATTCCAATCAGAAGAGCCTGTGTGAATATGTCCTTAAAAAGTGAACTTTATTTAGATAGTGAACAGAAACCCACTCACCACCTCTCAGTTTACACAGCCAATGCAACAATTTTAAGGCGAGACACTCCAGGCAAATAGGGTAAAAAAAAATTTAACTAACTGGTATCACCATGAAACTTTCCTGGTTTATTCCTCACATTAGGGCTATCATTTTTGGTATTGCAAGTTTTCTGAAATTTTATGTTTAATTATGTTAATGAGCTGTTATATAGTCAAAAATGGGTTAATTTGCATACATTTCTAGGAAAAAAAGATCTAAACACAGGATTAAACCAGGTTCAAAGTTCCTTTTGAATTTTGTTCACATAATAGAGTCAAACATTTTTACAGAGGGGATTTTGGATATCTCTAGTTATCATTCGACAATTTAGAATATACTGTCAACAACCAAAAAAAACTCACTTTTTGGCATATTTTTGGGATGAAATGTTCTATAAATCAGGCTGTGAATGAGATATAAAAAAATCTGTCTGTAAAAGCTTTAAGAACACAGTCAGGAGCAAAACTTGAAAGTTCGGTTTCTGTAAGTGCTCCTGAAGTGGAGATTTTTCTACCCAGAGTAAGAGAAAAAACTCATTTTGAGAAAACTGTAACTTTAGCTGCATTTTGAGGGGATTTGGGTGCATGAAAGTATCATGAAACAAATCCCTAAAATGTTTATTTTGGACGTTTTTTTTTTCACTCGTCTGAAAGAAAACACGTTGAAGGAGAGAAAAAAACTAAAATCTCAAAATTGACCAGGTGATGAAAAACGGGTTTTTTGCCTGTGTCTCCCCTAAAACACCAAAAGGCAGATTTTACCTCCCCAGCTTCCCGCAAACCCAAGCGAAGCTTGTTTTGTCTTCACTGTTGACAGGATGTGATATTTGGAGTGATCACTGGTGACTGTTTGCTGACTCACCACAACAGGAGCTCAGAAAGAGGCCAGTGAGTCAGTGGCAGAAAAAGGTCAGCTCTCACAGACAGCAGAGAAGAGAGAAAAACCTGCATCACTTTACAACAATGACTTACCGATCTGACATGACGATTCACTCTGATTAAACGACTGTACGGCCTGGAAAGAGACATAAAGCTACGTGCTTCCAATGATAGATGATAAGCTGCATTCTGAATCGTTAATTCTGCTGTAATTAATATTGATTAGATTAACTGGCAACAATCCCTGCTTATCTGCAGAGGATAATGCGGGATGAGCATAAACAACTCCAGGACCAAATTGAAGTAATATTTTAATAATAATAATGAATAGTGGAGCTTAAACAGAGCCATTCATGTTTTTGTAGAGCAGAATAGAAGCAAAAGCACATTTCCAAGCCTTCAATGTTGGAAATTGGGTTATCCGCTTTGCTCATTTGTTTTATGGCATTATTTGTAGTTCTATTAATTTCATGATGCTGTTTACGTGAGGTAAGTGGATGTCCAACAGCAGAAACCATTTCCCTTCTCGTCCCTTTTCCCCGGGGCACTGAAAGCTACTTTGCAGCCCTACAGTCTGTCTCTTATGTTTATCTCTTTAGTTTTTAGCCCTAATGCTCCTCCTATGCATGACTGAGCTCCATACTTCTAAAATAATGTGGGGAAAAGACACGGAAAGTGGGTGGAACTGCAGTCTTTAATGTCTATGATACATTTATGGCTATTGTTTCTGTTCGTTATCAGCGTACAGCAGCTGGACTCGTATGTGACAGGAATACAAGAGAGCATGATGAGTTAATAACAGTCCGACTGATTTGTTTGCTTCATGCAGCAACACGATGCCGTGACTGACATCAGGAGCCAGTTAAAGAAAACTCAGAAGTGTAATGATTGAAACTGTGTTTACAGACAAAGGCAGCTATGTGCACACACATTTTCACCTGATCTAGAAACAATGCATACACATCGCTCTCTTTTTTTTTTTTATAGCAATTTTAAAGTTTATTTGCATGCACATTCCTGATTTCACTCCCATTTTTAGCAATAAATGTGCTTTCTCTATTTTACATTAGTCATGTTTACATGGACAAGTATTGGAATTAAAGGAGCCCTATCATGAAAAATGGACTTTTAAGAGCTTTTCCGCATGTTACTGTATTATTTCCTCATAAAAACTTCATTTAAGTTGTTTTTTTCTTCATTTGTGCATATTTGAGTAATATATATGAATAGGCCTATTCAGGCCAAGCTGTAGCTTTCTTAGCATAACTGACTGACACCGGTATATGCAACGAGGTGGCACCAATCACAAAGCGTCAAATACGCATGCGCAGCATCGTAGCAAGACGCCCTCTTTGTTCAACAGAAACTCAAAAAAGAGTCCTAACCTATAAACGCTCTTTTGGCCGTTATAGGTAGGCTGTGCTCATGTCCCTTTTAGACGCTGAGCCACATGTACCGTCTGTAGTCACGTGACTCAACCCCATCCAATCTGTTAAGACCTATCGTCCATTTATCGTTACCGAGGTGAACTGCTCAATATATGGAGATATTGATTTTAGGCCATATCGCCCAGCCGTAATTAAAAAATAACATCTGCCATGACTGTATTAACAAAGGAGTTGATGAAACATTGACAAGCCACACAGATGGCGGCTTGCTATCCTAAAAAGCTGCTTATCTGCCCATGTGCAAACGGCGCACATTTCATCTGAAAATTTTCACCTTGGGAAAATTTTTCCTTAGTGGTCCGATGATGCGTTTGGATGTAGACAAAACAAAAAGTGGAAATGCAGAGAAAAAAATAAAATGTTAACACTTAAGATTTTGTCAACAATGTCCCCATAATCCACTCACTTTTCATGTCAGCAGGCATATAAGTATAGCTCTGAAAACAAGACTAGCCTTAGAGTCAGATAATCCTCATAAAACGAGATATTCACTCTGTAAAGAGAATCCTCTACTGCTGTTGTGCTGGCCAGTAGGGACTAGCTAAAATGGCTAACGTTGGCTCATGCACTACATTAGATGAGCGCTGGTAAATGCCTGCACACAGAGCAGAGCAAAATAACCCCTGACCTTGTCTGTGTATGTATGGATTCTCTCCAGATACTCCAGCTTCCTCCGCTTCCTCCCATCGTCCAAAGACATGCATATTAGGTTAAGACCCAATTCCTATTTTCATCCCTGCCCCTAGCACTATTGAATTACTCCCCTAGGAAATGCACTGCAAAAACTCAAATCTTACCAAGTATATTTTTCTCATTTCTAGGCAAAATATTTCATCAGGCTCAAAATAAGACAAAATTACCTAAAGAGAAACATTTCAGTGAGATATGACAGCTTGTTTTAAGACAATGCCTCTTATTTCAAGAAATATTATCAAGAAATTTGTGCTTGTTCTATTGGTAGAGTTGTTTTTCCTTATTACAAGCAAAAAAAAGAAAGAAAGAAATCTTTTCCACTTATTCTAGTGGCCATGGAAACCGTGGACAAACCCACTTGGGTCCCTCATCTGCGAGTGTGAAGCGGCCGGGATGAGAATCAGCACCTCCAAATCCGAGACCATGGTCCTCGCCCGGAAAAGGGTGGTGTCTCCTCTTCGGGTCGGGAGTGAGGTCCTGCCCCAGGTGGAGGAGTTTAAGTATCTCGGGGTCTTGTTCACGAGTGAGGGAAAAATGGAGCGGGAGGTGGACAGACGGATCAGTGCGGCGTCTGCAGTGATGAGGACTCTGCATCGGTCCGTCATAGTGAAGAAGGAGCTGAGCCAGAAGGCGAAGCTCTCGATTTACCGGTCTCGATTTACTCGAACACCAGCCTGAGACAGATCAGAGTTCAAGTGCTGTGGAAAACATCCTGTCTTGTTCCAGTCCCTAAAAAAACACATCCAGCTGAACCAAATGACTACAGATCAGTTGCCCTGACATCTCACATCATGAAAGTCCTGGAGAGACTCTTACTGGCTCACCTCAACAAGCAAGTCAACACCTATTACAGTTCGCATATCGTAATGGGCTTGGGGTTGAAGACGCCATCATCTTCCTGCTTCAGAGAGGCCACTCTCATCTGGACCAGTCAGGCAGCACTTTGAGGGTCATGTTCTTTGATTTTTCAAGTGCATTTAATACTATTTAGCCTGCTTTGCTATGTCAGAAGCTCCATAACTTCCAGGTGGATCCCTCCACAACCACCTGGATTTACGACTACCTAACAAACAGACCACAGTTTGTGAGACTGAAAGGTTGTGTGTCTGAGATGGTGATCAGCAGCACTGGAGCACCACAAGGACCTGTACTCTCACCATTCCTCTTTACACTGTACACCTCAGACTTCCAGTACAACTCTAAGTCCTGTCATCTGCAGAAATACTCTGATGACTCTGCAGTTGTGGGGTGTATCAGTGATGGACAAGAAGCTGAGTACAGGGAACTGGTCTGTCAGTTTGTGAAATGGTGCAGTAACAATCAGCTCATCTTAAATACCAGCAAGACTAAAGAGATGATTGTTGACTTCAGGAGGAGCAAGAATAAGCAGCATAGTCCTGTCTACATCCTGGAAGAGGAGGTGGAGGTGGTGGAGAACTACAAATACCTTGGAGTTCAGCTGGACAACAGACTCGATTGGAAATGCAACTGTGACTACATCTACAAGAAAGGTCAGAGCAGACTCTACTTCTTAAGGAAGCTGAGATCATTCAACGTCTGCACCAAGATGTTGCAGATCTTCTACAAGTCTGTTGTGGAAAGTGCAATCAGCTTTGCAGCATCTGCTGGGGAAGCAGCATCAGAACAAGAGACTTGAAGAAACTAAACAAGCTGATCAAGAAAGCTGGTTCTGTGCTGGGAACAACTCTGGAGCCGCTGGAGCTGATCGTTCAAAAAAGAATGCTGCACAAGCTGATGAAGATGGAGGATTCTTCCTCCTCTCCACAACACTGTGAAGAATCAACAGAGTGTGTTCAGTGGGAGGCTGCGTCCCGTTCGCTGTAGGACGGAGAGATACAGAAATTCATTCCTACCAGCAGCATCACCCTAAAGAACAAGACTGACTGACTTATTATTGTTATGTTATTATTTCATATAAATGTTATATTGTTAGAAAGAAAGAAAGAAAGACAGAAAGAAAGAAAGAAAGACAGAAAGAAAGAAAGAAAGAAAGACAGAAAGAAAGAAAGAAAGAAAGAAAGACAGAAAGAAAGAAAGAAAGAAAGAAAGAAAGAAAGAAAGAAAGAAAGAAAGAAAGAAAGAAAGAAAGAAAGAAAGAAAGAAAGAAAGAAAGAAAAAGAATTAAAAAAAAGAGAGCTTTTTACAATGTTGAATTTCCCTTCTGGTACATATAAAGTATTTTTCATGTCATTTAATTTCATATGGGCCCCTCCTGGACATGCTGGTTGGGTTGTTGTTGTTGTTATTGTCATCTTCTTCTTCTTCTTCTCCGTCTTCTTCTTCTTCTAATACTAGCTCTATTTATTGCGTTGCATGTCGGGATTGTTCAAGACCCCGACCTGTCTTTGAGGACGTAAAGTGTGAATAGTTAGTGAGTAGTCAAATCGCATCCAAGCGTCTGTTCGTACAGTATGAGGACATACATTGCAAGCTGTGAACTTTGAACTCTGCGACTGATTCGCACAATTTGAGTTGGGGGAACGAACAGTGATTGAAAATATTGCACAGTCCCAGCCTCAATCTGAGATGTCACTGAGGTTAACAGACAACAGCCAAAGAAGTAGTCGTCTAGTATTCCATTACGATCACAATTTGCAAACAGAAGAAGATTGTGGATTCAGGCCAAAAGAAAAGAGGGTGAACTGGAGTTCCGAGAGTCCCAAAGGCAGTAAAGACTCTGCAGTTCCCACTTCATGTCTAAGAATAAAACTCTCTTCCCAGCCACAAGACTTTATTTACTGCAGCTACAAAAAGAAAACAATAATTACTTTATTCATCTAAGGATTTATGTGCTTGCAGAGATTCTCAATGGCATTTGTATATCAAGCTATACAGTTACTCACTTGGAAAAGGGTAATAATGTCAGGATCTGGTCATTTCTCACCATATTTCATTTCAAATTTAGTGATATTCTTGTCCACCTTAACACTATACAGCTCCAGCCACAGTCTGGGTGAGCTGTCGCTGATGTCTCAGACAATATTTCCACAGTGGGAAGAACTTCTGTTGATTGTGGCAGGCTGGAAAGTGTGACTTGTCATTCGCATTTTTCACTTAATAAACCCAGAAAAAAAAGAAAGTTAACTTTCTCATATTGTTGAATAAGCAATATATCGCAATGTCTCAACATTGCAATATTGTATTGTATCGTAAGCCACGTATTGTGATACGTATCGTATCGTGAAGTCTTTGCCAAAACCCACCCCTACCCATAACTGCATGTGACATGACAGAAACCTAACGTGCCATTTATAACAGGTTGTTACCATGCAAAAAAATATTTAGAGAGAGACTGACACCTCAAATAAACTCTGAAAAACTAGAAAGGAAGAATACAACTGCTCTGAAGCTAAAAAGGTTTTATCAAACATCCGAAGTCAGCCAAAGGTCTTAAATGGACTTTAATCCCTCAGTGATCTGAAATCTTTTCAGTGGAGAGACTCTTCCCCCTCCCCAGTCGTAACTTTCCTCAATTCCCTCAGAGCTACTGTTGATGGGGCTTTGAAGAGTGAGGGTTTATGGAAACGGGGGGGATTATGGTTTACTCTCAGGGGTTTTCAGCTGATCTCTGAACAGCCTGGGGTGTGGGAGCCACTGTATCTGCAATCTGTGTTATTAGGACAAAAAAACAAATGCCTGACCTGAATTCAATAAAAAGATCGGGCTGTTTGAGTTGTGAGAATCTCAGTTGTCATTTCATGTGGTCCCAGTTTGTATCGTAAGCAGGAGAAGAAAAATAATTAGAGGAAATTAGGGCCAATAGTTTAAAGCTATATGAAGGTTGAGAATAATCTTTCCACTGATAAATTGCATCTTGTGAGCAGTGTTAGTGCAGCTTCATCTCCTCAACTCATCAGATCTCATGCTGTTTTCTGCATCTCCTCTTCTCTGCAGTCCTGCTCGTAAAAATACCACTAATTAAGTTTTTCAGCTTTTTGGTCTCATGATAAAAGTAAATGCTAGAAATATTAATGACAGATTTAACATCTGAGTCACTTAAACAGGATCTGCTCTGATTAAAGCAACTCTGCGTGGAAGTAATCAGAAATAACACATGCCTCCAATCTGGTTTTGATGGTGTTACTGAGATTAATAACTAATTATTCTGTTATTTTGGGATCATGAAGGGATCTTAATAACATCTACCTTTATTTCCTCCTCAGGCTAACCATCTAATTTAATGGATGAAGGTTTGTAGAAGCTCCACAAGAACAGAAACTCTGTCTCAGGGTTGAAATCTTGCTGATCAGGGGCCGTATTAATCAAACTTCTTAGAATTCATCCCAAGATTACTCTTGTAGAACTAAAGGCCAATTTATGCTCAACGCAGAAGACGGATACGCAGATGGACGGGCAGTTTTGTCCGTCGTCTCTTCGGTTACGTACGTAATTTGGTACGTTTTCGAGGGGCTTGTTGGTCCGTCACTCGACGCAGAAGACGGAGCAATACCACCAGAAACCGCAGGGTCAGTGTTGAGCTGTGTAGCTGATATGCAGCCAGTGAAAGTAACAAACTAGAGAAGAAGAACAGGAACCGGAATGAAAACAACACAAGAACCGCCGAGGCCAAATAACCCAATAAAAGCACCTGAGAAAGAAGACGCCAAGTAAACTGAAGTATCTGAAGACATGGCTGGAGCTTTTGAGGAGAGGCTGTACAAGTGTGTCCGCAAGTACACTCATATCTATGACACCACATCACCAGGGCACAGGGACAGACAGCACTGCCGCCTCGTGGACAAACTGATTTATGAACCACGGGAACGCAGAAGACGCACGGATATATGAAGGCAGCCATGCAGGGCGACGGATAAAACGGATTGTTGCCATTTATGTACGTAAGGAAGCATAAATGGGCCTTAAGACACTTAATAAATACGGCCCTGGTTTGGGAATTCTTGCAGCTTGTTTTCAGCACATCATCAGGGCAAAACTTTTGTCTGATACGGTGTCTGGCAACTATCGTCTGATTGGTCAGAAACCTAAAGTGGGGGTGGTTAATACAGAAAAGTGGGGAGCAGAAAGTTGCCATTTTATCTTTTCTAGGCGTGAAGTTAAAAGGTAAGTATTTTATTTAACTTGCTGTGCGTTTCATGCAGTGCTTGACAGGGATACAGTGTAGTGAGTTAGCCTTTCCTTTAGCACCATTAGCAATGACAGCTGAAGGTAAACGTTTTATTCATAGTACAGTACCATGGAGTACATGTGGTACAGCAAAAATCAGCATTCAGAAAATGTAAAAAGTTCTAGGCTAGCAAGTGTTAGCTAATGCTAGCTACAGTAGCTGTTGCTAACTGTAGCTACAGCAAGCTTTGTAACATCTTTGTTTCTTTTTGGAATAAATATTGGAAAACAATTGATGAGCATTTCTTTTTCTTTCTCCTGCCACAATTAATGCACACCGCTTGTTACTGTGACCTAATACACCTGAGTTGTTGCGCATATCAAAGAAGAAAACAGCAATTAACACTTAACACTTGGGAAAATAAGTATAAACTTATTTGTGGGACAATAGAAAACACAAACTCAATGAGTTCATTGAGGAGATGATGAAATTGACTTACTCTTAAAGAGGATAACTGGCAGCTGCTTCATTTTCACATTTCTAAGCTTCTGCAGCAGATGAAAAAAACGCAAATATGGTAAAGTGAAAGCTTACAGCCCAAAAATAGGGATTTGAAGCTGTCATCCGGGGAAATGACTGACATCTGTTTGCAGCAGGGAGACAAGAGATGTGTCGTGCAATTGAATTCCTGTCTGCTCTGCTTAATGTGCCGCCTGTCAGCTTGTCAAGATGTCATCCCTACATCTTCCAAAACTTTCATTATGTCTGTGAATGTGCCCACACAGTTGTACCCACACGGAGGAAGACAGTTTTGCACACATATATGCACGCCCACAAAGTGTTTAAAATATCGTCTTTTCCTTTCAGCCACAGTTTCAACCCCAACTATCCATCTTCTGCTGCGGTGGTCCTTATTCAGAGCTCAGTCTGACGTTTGCTAGTTACAGTGTCATCCAACATCCTGGTGATTCACTCCAGGACCACAGATGGAAGCAGTCCTGGCTTTTTTTTCCCTTCATGTTTTGCAAACTCAGTACCATCAATACGCTTAAGCAAGATCTGTCCTTTTAAGGCAGGAGAACAGCTCCTCAGAGGCAGAGGAAAGGAAAACGCAACAGGTTTTATTTTGTTTGCTGCTCTTCTGTAAGCGGTGCCACAGCCGAGGAAAGAAATGACTGACGGGTGTTTGCTTTTGCAGGCATTGGCTCTCTTTGATATGCAACTAGCAGAAAACAGCAGGATAGAAAAAAAAACGAAGAGATCAGGGCATGAAAGGGGTGTTTTGTGCGTGATTTCACCAGTTCCCAAGATGCTGGCACATGAATTGATATGGATAAAATCAAGTTCAGGTTTGTTTGTATAGCACATTTACAACAACCCTGATTACCCAAAGTACTGTACAATTAAATAGATTTTTAAAAAAGGGAATAAAAGGTTTAAAAAAATCATGTACGCCACTTCAGGTGTCGGGTGATAAACAAGCAACTTCATGAGAGCTCTTTGTCGGGACAAATAAAAGCTCCAAGCGTGATCACGTTTCGGAAAAAGCAGCATTGAAAGCCAGCAAAGAGAGTAATGAGAGACCTGATGCAGCACTGCGGTCTCTGGCTGTGGACTGATGGGCCGGGAACTCATTGCATTAGGGAGAGAGCGATGAAGGAGTAGAGCACTACACGGTGTAATAGTCACCACACACACACTCGTGCGGAAATAGATCCCACAAACACAAATTACCTGTCAGGATCAGTACCAGCTCCTGTATGTCACATTTATGTGAAAGGTTAAACAGAAACAAATGGCTGATTTGGTGCTTGGCAGGAGGCAGTTTCACCTGGGGGTCCCAGGAAAAAGGTGGCCACCGAAAAAGGGGCTCCACTCAGTGCAAGTATGAGATTTAAGGCCTGTAATGCAGGATAAAGCATGCTTATGGCAAAGTTTCAGATTTAGTTCTAATTTAATGTGATGGAGGTTTCATTGTGTTGCAAGTTGCCTGCTGCTTAAAACTCAAATTTGCTATTTATTTTGCAGCTTTTATACTTTTTTCCAGTGTAAAAAGGCGGGTCATGGGACATTATACAGATGAGAGGAGGGAAAAAAATGCACGTTCTTTACAAGACGTGAGGCAACACAGGCAAGGGCCATTTATGCTCCCTTGCATACGGAAACGGAGACGTCTTTCTCAAACTTTGTCATACATGGCCACATTCATACTTCCATGCGTCTTTTATGTTGCCATGGTTATTAAAGGATAAGTTTCTTTTTTTTCAACCTTGACCTTATTTTTATGAGTTTTTATGCGCATTTACTTAAAGCATTGATGAAATGAAGGAGTTTTACTGCAGATAATGTCTTATATAGTGACTGCCCCGTGTTAATTAATGGTTTGTGTGTTGAATTCAGTATTTTTATGAGAAGCCTAAAAATTTTGTAAATTTATTCTGTCTTCAAACTTTGTATTTATTTGTTTATTTGAAATGGACAGTACATACAGTATTAATGAACATATGTAGCAACAGAGGTAAATATATTGGATTATAATTAGCAAGCTAATTAGCATCAGTAGTCCCTAGGCAGGTGAAGGAAAGATACACAATACAATAAAACAAAAAAAATTAAACTTTCAGGTGTCACAAGGTTATATTGTAAGACAACGCAATGCACTCACACGCTCCTCACCACTAACTCCTGTCTTCACTTGCAGTGGAACATAGCCTTCTTCTCTGTTTTCATATATTTGTACAAACCTATGCTCACATCTGATTAGCCACATGGCCTCCAGAGTGGCAAGTCAAAACAAAGTTCTGCTATCTCCGAAAAAACTGGGAGCCGGCTCTTCTGAGCATGACATATCACTAATTCAGACTCAGGTTGTTGGTGGTAATGATCTCTTAAAGTTGTTTATAACTGCCCAAAATGCCTGATACACTCACTCTACGAGGGATGTCCAATATTATTTAAGTTATTCATCAGTCAGTCATTTTCTGTGCCACTTATCCAGTTCATGGTTGCAGGAGCCCATCCCAGCTATTATCAGGCGAGAGGCAGGGTACAACCTGGACAAGTCGCCAGTCTGTCACAGGGCCAACATAGAGAGACAGACACCCATGCAAGCTCACATTCATTGGGACAATTTAGAGTGATAGATTAACCTAACATGCATGTCTGGACAGTGGGAGGAAGCCGGAATACCGGTAGAGAACCCATGCACACACTGGAAGAACATTGTTCGAACCCCCTCCTGAGTCAGAAATCGAACTCAGAACCTTCTTACTGTGAGGCTGCAGTGCTAACCACCACACCATCATGGTGGTTCACCTTCAGTCACCTGTTGTTATGGAAGAACTTCATGTGACTACGGTGCATCTGCTGCTGCTACAGACTGACTTGCTTCGAAGCTGCTTATAATATGTCTGGTTTTATGTTGTTGGTTTAGTTGTCAGAAGCATTATAATTAGCCACATGTTTGCTAATACCGGCTAGTATCTGATATATGGCAGGCAGATGTCCAAAATGAACTCATCTGGCTCAGGGTAGGGTCACATGGACACTTTTGTCACAATTAAAACATTCTGAAGTCCAGAAAAGGGATTAGAACTGTATTTTTGCGCCATGTGACCGCAACAAAAGTCTGAAACAGTTGTCAGAATGGAACGGTTGGAAGAGGCCGGCTGCATGGTTGTAAAGTCTGGACGCTTGTACGATCTCTGGCAGCGGTTGTTCTGTTCGCTACCTGCCGACACTTCTCCCGAAGTAGACATCCCTCATGCACACCAAGTAATGAGACACACAGGACACGTTTCTCTCGGTCAGCATCAAAGACTGTAGAAAATAGTCAAAAATTGGTCAGCATGCTCTGTTGCACTGACGAGGGGTCGTTCTTTATTTAAACTTTTAACAAAGAACATTTACACAAACGTCAACTACGACGCTTATACGTGCATAGATTGTCTATTAGTGACAGGCATTGCACTTTAACAGGTGGCGATGCCACCAGCTGGATGGACTTTTGCCGCCTCTTTCTACTTGCATCACGGCGTGATGACAACAGTTTAGAGCTCAAAACGTTTCCGAAACAACCATGAGACCGCGCAGAGTTGTCGGACTCTTGCCGCAAGAATCCATATTGCTCAAGTCTAGTTCATTTGAGGAAACCCATGAGACCGTACCCTGAGTTAAGGCTATTTGGGGATCTTTGCTCTCGGAGCAGAATATAGTTTTATCTCTCAATTTGTGAGAGATAAAACCTCACAGTTCTCTGCATAGATCAGTAATGAAAAAGAAATAAAAAAATACGTTTATTTATCCCAGAGGGGAAATTCAATACAAGACATAGGCATAAAGATTGACAGTATCGGTTGATATCGGAAATTGGAAGAATTGGACAATATTGGATATTGGCAAAAAAGCCAATTTCGAACACCCTTACGCACAACCTTTCTTCAATAGCTACAGCCATCTCTTCTGCTTCTTCTTCCTCTCCTTTTTTCCCTCCTATTGCTACTCTTCTTCTCTCGTTTCTCTCTTTTTTTTTCTTTTTTTTTTTTTTTTGCTGACTGCCTGTCAGCTTTACAGCTCAACACTTACCCCAAAGTTTTCAGTAGTATTGTTCCATTCAAACCCCACGAAAACAGACGCAGGAGATGGACAAGCTGTCCGTCTGTCTGCGTATGTCTTCTGTGTTGAGCATAAATAAGCATTTACTTTGGATGCGGGTTTTTCGTGAAGGTCCTGATTGCAGCTCGCAGGACGAGGCAGTCAGATATGGGCGGGGTTGAACGTTGGACTACACCCATAAACTGTTTTGATTGGATTTTTCTAACCCTAACCCCCTACCCCCAACCCTTCACAGTAACCTACTTATCTGGCCACGCCCATTGGACATGCCACCCCACCAATGAGCTGAATTCTGTGAGTTGCAGGGGTTATTGGTTTATTCATGTGCTTGGGATGGATACATCAAAGTGTTAATTCCATTCTACGCCAGACAAGCATCATTATAGGGTTGGAAATTATTCAACTAGTCATACATGTTCATGGTTTAATCCTGACTTCCTTCTGAATAACATTGACCAAACCTCTAAGTTACTACTTTTCTTTACTGCTGGCAACTTGCTGGCATCCTGCTCAAAATAACAAATACTAGTTACCACATACTGGCCTTCTGTCTGTCACACATACTTACAAGCTGACAGAGGGTTTTTGCACCTGTCGGCTTTCTGTTATTGTTGCAGAAACTCTAACATGCAGCTCTTCCATCTAACAGGAAGATATTCCTGGTGCCAGAAGCCCAAAGTGCAACTCATCTGTCTGATTGTGCATTACAGTCGGAGAGGTGTTTCATAAAAGCCTGCCCCTTTTTTCCCTTAATACACCTCTGTTCTGCTCAGCTGAGGTTTTATTGAATCTTTATCAGTCCTCAGCAGAGGTGTCAAAAATAGGCTTAAAGTAGAAAGTACAAATTCTGTCCGGCACTTGCTCCAACCAATCACTAAACCAGCTGGGTTTAATTAGCTCCTCTAATGAGCCCGTTAGTGAAGCACCTGTTTCAAATGTAAATGCAGGCTCAAAAACAGGACAGGATTTGTACTCTCAAACTACTTTTATATCTACTTTTGACACCTATGATCCTCAGGGATAGAGGCATCAGGCTTCTCTAAAAGTATACTGCACATGTCCGACACTAAATTTTTTAGTTAAGGATGCAGGGAAAGGTTTTTTGTTCTCATGTTTTTTTAATGAAAGCGATATCTCATGAGGTGCTGCTCTGAAACAACCACACTACTCTCCAGTTTGCTAAATCTTCTTGAAGGGGATTTGAAACTAGAGTCTGTCTAGTAAGCTCATCAGCAGTTATGTTAGAAGTAGGGATGTATACCGAGTACCGGTATCGTTTGGTACCGGTTCCTAATCTTAACGATACCAGGGTACCGTTAAGATTCTGGACTAACGATACTCTTATTGATACTTTTTGTACATCTACCTAACCATCAAGTTATCATTACGCAGTCAAATAATCACAATGATGGACTAAGACAGACACAATTCCCTTATTCTCCCAGCTGTCCTTCACCCACTTTTATGTCCAGGCTTCTTCAACATCATCTGAACAAATATTCTCCACCACTGGATCTTGTAACATCTTGTAATGTCTTTATTATTTACTCTAAATTATGTTATAGTATCAATAAGAGAATCGATAAATACCGGTATCGATGAGGAGTATCGATATTGGTATCGGTATCGATAAAATCATAACGATATACATCCCTAGTTAGAAGACTTTCTTTATGTGTAAAGTCATTTTTTTCTGATAACCCATGTGTTGGCATCCAATTCAAAGTTCATGCTTTTAGCTTTTTGGACATTAGTTTACTTTTTTAAAAGCCATGTTTAAGCACACTTTTACAAATATGCATACTTGACAACACTATGCAAGTTGAATACACGCACAGCAGCAACATGAAGGCTCAACTGATGTTTAGGTTGTTACCATGGTGATGTAACGGATGGATGCAACAGCTGCAGAGAGATGGAATGGGAAGTTGTTGAGAGGATGAGTGGGCAGCTGAATCTGATGTACTTTTATCCCTCCAAGCACCGAGTCTCACATGCCTCCTCCTGCTAAAACAAGTAATGATCCTACAACAATAACAATTAATACAAGACTAATACTAAATACAACTAACATTTACTTTCTACCGTAATTTTTTAAAAATATTTTTAAGACATATTTGATGAAGTCATGTAAAATATGCATAAAATTTCGAGACTGTCATGGCCACTACGAACAAACCAGCCTTCACATCCCCTCATCAACCCATAACTGCGATAGAGTCACTGTTTATGATCTTTTTTTCCATCAATATTAGGGGTGTGAAAAAATATAATACACTCAAATTTTGCAATATTTAATGTTGCAATATTATGTCAATATTAACTTACTGGCTGCCATTCATGTGTAAACACGTTAATTCAAATCTGAAGGTTAACTGCCAATCACGTGTTTACACGTTAATTGCGGGTTTTTATCGGGGGAGCTGTTGTAATCTCTGGCAGAGCTTGTCAGAGAGAACCAAGTGTTGATTGTCTTTATTTCTGTAGTTTTCACCCCATCCAGCAGATGGCCAGCTGAAAGTGAAAGTAGGTCAAACAGCGACAGAGGGTGTTTTCCGCAGGGAGGGGGGGGGGGGGGGCACTTCGATAATTTCATGAACTTTCATGGACGCGCTTCGCAGCAGCTGGATATAGCACTGTTTAAGCTATGAAAATATACTAATTGATGTTTCGATTAAATTATGGACGCTACCCACTCAGGACACTGGGATTACATTGAAAGAGCAGTATGGAGGAATATTGACAAGTTTTTGTGGACTTTTATGGACCTTTTTGGTTCAGTCGCCGGTGAACTCCACTATATGAAAGTTGGGAGAGAGAGAGGAGAGAAAAAAATAAAAAGATACACTCACACAGTTCACTTAAGCTTCTATACAGAAACCCCTAAACAACATTCCAATGTCTTTGCTGAAAAACAAAACTAACAATTCCCTACAGGAGGACCTGCAGGTGGCTTAAGTATCGTAAGACCATACAAACTCATGCAGAACTTTGCATAGAAAAGGTACAACCTAGTCAGCGCAACGGGAAGCAGCATCACAGTGTCATCATGCAGAATGAAGGGTGCTCCATGGTGATGCAGTCATGCAGATGCAGCCTCGTCTCTGCAAGGAGGAGGAAGCCTGCATGGCCTGAGACCCGGGCCCCCAGCAGCCACCCAGAGGCCCAGACCCCAGCCAACCACCCCCCCAACCCAGAGGGCAGCAGATGGCAGCCCCAGCTGAAGCCCCCCACGGTCTCGGGGCCCAGGCCCCAGTGGACCAAGACCAGCAACTGCCAAATTGGACAAGGGTCCAATTTGCTAGACACGACAAGAAAATGGTCAACAGACCAGATAGATAGCAAATGCGCAGACATAATGCGCACTTGCACGTTGCTTGTCATTGTTTTGGATCAATCATCTTGAATCATGTGGGACAGAGTTACGGAGGAGCAGCTGATCAGCATGTTGGAGGAGAGGCCAGCCATGTTTGCAGTTGAGGCCACAATACAGATTCGTATTGTGGCGACATATTTTGCACATGCTCAGAAAGTACACCTGAGTCTGGAGTTATTTCGGTGTGTTCTTGAGCACTTTTCTGACCATGTGAGACAGAATCAGCCCGACTCAATTTTCTGGCAACAATCGGGACTGTTGAGTGCGTCATCCTATGATCTGTTGTGATTAAGCACACTGTCAGAGACAAACAGCTACGTTTGTTGCTTGAGGTGCAGTTTGCATTTTTCTGTATGTATTATTATGCTATATTGGAAAAATTCTTCCGCATTACTGGAAACTTGCCCACTGGTCTGCAGCTGGAAGTGAGGTTAATATTAAACCTCTCTGACACTACAACCACAGCAGACTGTTACTCTGTTGGCAGAAAACCATTGCTGTCATTAAAGCTGTAAAGTATCTCATAAAGTCACTGAAGTAAGATTAAGATCTGTCATGGTTTTATGTCTCTGAACAAAAGAGTGAATTCTGTTCAAGAGGCATGATTAGTCGGGAAGCCACAAAGAAGTATATCAATCAAATCTGCCCGGTAGTTGAACTTTTTGCTGCTGCAGATACTGGAAAGTTGTCACATTTGTGGCATCCTGCACTCCACTTTAGATTTAGACCTTTTTTCTTCTCAGTGTATCAGATGTTCTGACTCAAAATGTTATTGACGTCTTTGTTGAGGTAATTGTGCATTTACATAAAAGGTCATTGCGGCAGCGGAAGTGAATCACTACTACACAGTGAGGGGGTCTGCTCCCTCCTTCCCTCCACACACCTTCTCTCAGACGCCCTGTTGGGAGTTGATTTTCACAGGGCACGTCATCATAAATGGCAGTTTCTCCTCATAATAGAAGCTGACATTATTCAGTCTGGGGCTGTTTCACAGGGCCTTGTTTACAAACACGCCAGCTTCATAAACGCCGTAAATATATATCAGACTGTTATGTCTCATAAAGTCTGGTGAAAATCTCTTTCTGCAGCATCCTTAAACATTCATCTTCGGTGAAAAAGAAAAACAAGCCCACAGACAACTGTAGATTTTTTATTTTTTAAGCAAACACATAACACAGATTGCTTTGAATTGATTTAATTTTACTTTAATCTTGGGATGAATTTCTATGATATCCTGCTGCAACTTAGAGTTAAACACACTGCTGTAATTACTGAGAGACTTTGAATTCAGGTGCTTAAAGGGGAAGTTCTTTTG
The DNA here is from genome assembly GCA_023101725.1 of Atherinomorus stipes. Lineage (NCBI taxonomy): Eukaryota > Metazoa > Chordata > Actinopteri > Atheriniformes > Atherinidae > Atherinomorus > Atherinomorus stipes. The sequence continues at coordinate 58,882 of JALJCO010009473.1, forward strand.
TTTTTAATCTGGACCTATTTTCTAGCATGATATACATTCATTTACTCACCCAGACAGTTTTGGTGCAACTTGAATTCCTTCGGGAGATATTTAGATCCACTCCAGATCAGCTTATGTCTAATATAATGGAAGTGATGGGGCAACCCCACGCAGCCTCTAAATAAGGCATTATCTGCCACAAACTCCTTCATCTCACCAATGTTTTGTCATGAAACATTAGTCGGAACCCCCCTGTGAGCTCTAAGCGGCTTTTTTGTGGTGATTCGTCCTTATTTACAGGCATATTTACTGCGGCGGATTTGATGACATCACTGTTATGCGACACCGTAACAAGTAAATGTCTGTAAATCAGGAATGTCTGTAAAGGATAAATCACCACAAAAAGCTGCTTAGAGCTCACGGGGGGGGGGGTCTGACTGATGTTTTGTAACAAAACATTGGTGAAGTGAAGGAGTTTGTGGCAGATAATGCCTTTTTTGGAGGCTGTGCGAGGTTGCCCCATCACTTCCATTATATTGACGTACTGTATACTGATTTCGAGTGGATCTAAATATCTCCCAAAGGAATTTAAGTTGCACTAAAACTGTCTGGGTGAGTTAATTAATGTATTTCATGCTCAAAATAGGTCCAGATTGAAAAAACAAAACTTCCCCTTTAATGTCCCCGGTTTAAGAAATAGTAATATGTGGAGATTGGGGAAGTTGTTGAAACTGATCCATGGTCACAACTTAATTGCCCTTCTCAGATGTTAATAATCTGTGGCCACGACACCTGTTGTTATCCACGGGATAACACTATGGAGGTGATGTATGTAAGCATATTCTTGTCACCCCAGGAAAAGAAAAATGGGACCTTTTAACACCAAAATGTTAAACATGTACGGTTCTAACATGTTATTTCTATTTTTATGTTATATATTAATGTTTTAACGAGGGGTGGGACCTTAATATGTTAATGACGACTAATTCATTAAGCAAAAAATTAACACATTAGAAAATTAAGCATTTTTCTTTAAGTTATACCGTGTAACTTTTGACTGACATTAAGCCTAAAATGAGCAGTATTAGATGATTTTTCGGGCCAATATACAGTGACTGACGCATGTCAGCACTCTGAGCGGGCTGCCCTCTGCAGAAACCAGACATCGTAACTTTGGAGAGGCGGGCCGTCAATGAAAGTGCCGTAATGCAAGTTGCTTTACGGCTCCTCTTCCGTAAACACAGAAAGCTCTATTTGTGTTACTTTGTCTCATTACTCGAAGCACAGTCATGGTAAACAAAGTAAAAAGGTGAAAGTGATGTCTGAGCAGGCCAGAAAAAAAAGAGGCAAAGGGATCACTGCAGATCAAAAACACAAGTGGACATTGGAAAAGAATTCAGTCATTGGAGATTTCTGAAACAGCAGTGTGGAAGCAAAACCCACTCTCTGTTTGCCACGGTATCTTTAGACTGGTAAGTAAGTCTGGCTGTTGTGTAAACATACAAAAATGTGATGCTTTTTTCTTTTTTTTTCAGTCAGCGTTTATTCAAAACAACGTCAATAAGAGCCATATAAGCTGCCTATAGTTTCCTGTTAGCGAAACGCGGCTAGAATTACTATAGACCAAAGCTAACGTGATTCCCTAAACATTTTGCGCAATTGTGGCTGGTTTGCAGCAATAAATGCGTTCTCTGTAATTCATAGAAATATCAAAGAAGTAACAGAACGATCAGCAGTTTGCTTGGTTTAGTTGTGCGGTTTTCATACGCTGTTCAGAAGGAAGCAGAGCCACTGTAATGTCCCGTAAGCTGAGCTAATCCAGACGTTCTCATAACAAAGTGAGTTTTGCCAAAGTTAAGACTTCATTCAGTGCACAAAACTACAATGTGGTTTCGTGGCCAGTTTTGATTGTGCATTTATTTTTGCATTGAGCTTTTGTGTGTGTGATGTGTCAGCTATGTAAGCATATATAATTAGAAACAGAGGCACAAACCTCCGCCAGGGTTATATCCTCCAATGGTGAAAAATCCATTAGAAAATTCTTGAATCTTGATGGACTCGTTTATTTCAATATCCAAACAAGGGAGAGGAGATTTAAATTTGCGTCATTGCCATGAGTCCTGTGAGACATTGGCGCCGTTGCAGGTTTAGCGCTCCTAGTGGCCAAAAGTTACACTGTATAACTTTAAAGAGATCAAAATAAAATTGGGTATAGTGCCTTTAATTTATAAAAACTTGTAACCAGACACAAACACCCTGCCCTTTTTCCTAAACACCCTGTTGCCCCACACATCCATAAACCTCTACCATAATCTCCAAAACATACTTTGCCAAAATCCATAATATCATGGGAATTTGTTCCATGTGAAAACTGCACGAGTCTGTATTTGTGTCTGTTTGGATGTGGGGGACACAGATGTGTAGATAAACAATGTGTTTTTTTGTTTGTTTGTTTTTTGTTTGCTTGAATTCTTAAACAGCAGTTTGGAAGGCAAAAAAAAAACCAAAAGTGTTCAAAGACTCATTTTTATTTCAAAGTCCCAGAAGAGAAGTCTCACAAGTGGTTGAAACAAGTAACGATTTGGTTTGGTTTGAACACAGAATCAATTAAACTTAACCTGATTTAAAATCAGTGGCACATTTAACTTAATTAAACTAGTTATTAAACTAGTCACTGCTAAGTTTTCAAACTGTATTAGTGGGTGACTTTAACTTGCAAGCAACCTATAACTTTATTTTAATGAAAGTAATAGTTAGTCCGACTCAAAGAACCCTGAGTTTTCGAGAAGAAATGCGAAGCAGACAGAGGCCAGAGAGAGTAAATAAAACAAACTGACTTAGCGGAGCTCCCTGAGTGTGTGGGTCGGCGTAAAACTGGGTTAGAACAGCCTGGAGGCGCCGAGGAGATGGTGAGTTTTTGGAGGAGTTAAAATGTGATCAGAATAACAGCTCAACACCCACAGCTAGCCAACGGGAGACAAACAAAAACTATACCTGAGAGTGGAAACAGAAAGAGAGATCATGCCATGCTGGAGACGCAGATGAAGCAACAACTCAGGGAAGGAGGCTGAGGTTGCATTGATTCAAACAAGCGGGATAAATCATTAAAACGGGCAAGCTGGGCATTTGCACTATGAGAAACACAATCATCAATTCCCATGAAGTTCATTTAATTACAGAGCAAAGAGACTGGGGCAGTCAGCTGAGAAGGTGGCCTCAGCTGAACTTTTCAAAGCTATTAGATCTGCTCAGATTAGTCACATACAGATGTAAAACAGTTTCATGAGCAGCAACACAGCCTGATGCAGAAAGAAAAGTCAGATTGTTCAGTCAAACGTGTCCATGATTTTAAACCAAACATTTCTGCTAAGACAGCATTCAGTTCCAAGAAACGTCCCCAGGCAGACAGAAAGCTTAAACTGAAAACATGCATCTCTTTATATTAAATTAAGTCCCTGTTTCAATCATATTTAAGCTGCTACATTAAAGAAATTCATTGAAAAATTAAAGTTAATATGTTTATCCAGATTAATCCAATCAACTTCTCATTTTTCCATGTTAGACATAAATTTTGAGACATCCTGACAACTTCCACGTCTTCCGGAGGGATTAAATGTCATGCACTATTTCATGACTGCAGCAAAATGCACTTTGAACCTCACTAGTGAGTGTTTATGCTGATGGTATACTTTGAAGTTTTCCACTGTTATAGTACTATAGGACCATGTTTTTGTTGGTGGATGCAAGTTATATTTGCATTGCAAGTGCAGCTATTACAAAGAGAGAAAAGAGAAAAGATTCGAGACATGAAATATGGTCCCAGTCAATACACGGTCCCAACTGCAATCTTTGCACGTGCTCTGTAGTACTCCATCTGCAGTAGAAACAAGTGGATTATTACTATAGAGCAGGGATCACCAACTCCAGGCCTCTTAGACCAGCATCCTACAGGTCTTACATATTTCCTGCTTCAACACACCTGACTCTAACGAACCATTTGATTTTAATCAGGTGTACGAAAGTAGGCGAACATCTAAAACCTGCAAGACACTGCAGAGTTCTAGAGTGGGTGACCCCTGATAGAATATCTACAGTACTCTCCAGGGATTACCAAATCCAGACCTCTTGGGCCAGTGTCATGTAGGTTTTCAACGTGTCCCTGCTCCAACTCCTGAGAGCAGGGATGTCCAACTCCCATTGGCAGCCACTGGCCTGCAGGTTTTGGATGTTTCTCAGCTCCAGCACCCGATTGAAATGTGTTGATCATTAACAAAGTTATGCAGAATTTGAAAAGCTGTAGAGGAGATCCTTTTAATTTAAATCAGGTGTGTTGGAGCAGGGAAACATCTAAAACCTGCTTGTCAGTGGCCGCCAAGGACTGGAGTTGGACATTCCTGCCATACAGTATTGATACCTCAAATTATTGATACATTCTGCAGAGAATCAATACTCAGACTTAAAAATTTTGACTTTATTGATCAAGTCAACTGAGCTACCTCTGATACGTGTATCAGTTCTGTACTGTGTACATTTGTAACATCAGACTGATATGAAAAATATCAAATCAAAGATACTTTATTGATCCCCGAGGGGAAATTCATGTTTCAGTACAACCCGACCAAGGCACACAGATAAAACATAAACAAGACAGGATCAGACAGACCGTGGCCACGCAGCCCTTTGCAGGGCGCACCTTTGCAGATATGGAAAACGATAACATGAGGAAAGGTGGGTAGGTGGTAAAAACAAAGGTCTCCAAACTCTCTACGTACACAGGTGGAAAACTGGGAGACAAAAAAAAGACATACCATACAGATAAGCATAAACTCAGACAATCACAACATTAAAAACATGTGGTGGGTAGGAGGGAGGGGATTTCCTCCGAACAGCAGAGCTAGGACCCGCTCTGGCAACCTGCCAACTCGGTCAAAAAAATATTCAAGGAACTTCATTTGTGTATCTAAACCTATGGAAGCCCATCTCTGCCATTCTAAAAAAGAAAACAAAACAAATTGTATCTCATTTTATGACTTAGACCCAATCACGAGATGCTATTTCATTATTATGAGAAAGAACTCTGAGATACAAGTTGTTTTTTCTTCATCAGTGGCTGAGGTGAGCTTCTATTCTAACACACTTCTACGTGTATGGCCCCAGTTATATGTTATTTAATTCAGAATGAATTATTCTGAATTAAATTATTCTCCTTTGTGTACCTAGACCCCATTTCCTGCCCCTTTTTGTTTGAGCTACAACATGAAAACCATATTATGATATAGATTTTCAGTGTATTTTAATTGTAGTTTTGCAGCAGCAGCTCAACATCAACATACATTTAATTTCCGCCGGCTGGCACGAGTCCGCTTTTTCTCACGTCTGCTTTGCCCAAGGTTGTTATAGTTTTGAAATTTCCATTAGTTTTTTTTTTTATTTAGTTTTTCAGTTTCCTTCTTTATTTCAGTTTAGTTTCAGTTAGTTCAACAATGATTTAGTAGTTTTCGTTTAGTTTTTATTTTGAGGAATTGACTAGTTTCAGTTTAGTTTTTATTTAGTTTTAGTCTTAGTCTTACTTTTTCAGGTATTAAGAGAAAGTCTTGAAATGTAGATGTTGAAAAGGATGGAAGAATGTGTGGCACAAAAAATGGATTATCAAAGTACCTTCTAAGTAAGTACCTTCTTCTAGTTCAGGTGCCGCAGATTATAGCCGCTATACTGCCACCCTCTGGAGGAAAAGTGGAAGAACAGCAGCTGTTGCGGGACAGGCATCTCACGTCTAATCAAGGGAGAGAACTAAACAAAAACTAACCTGAATTTATCTACAATTCACTTTCGTTTTGTTAGTTTTGCATTGTTCTTTGTAGCTTCTATTTCGTTTTCTTTTTCTCTTAATTTTCGTTTTTTATTTCAGTTAACTAAATTATTAGTCTTAGTTTTAGTTAACTATAATAACCCTGGCTTTGACAAGCGCCATTACAACAGGACAAGGGAAGGAGCATGCACAGAAAGACAAGGATGAACTTAAATAGGAAGAAAATGTTACATGTCAGGGGAATAGTTTTATTCAGAATTGAAAGAGGAATAAACCAACCAATTAGTTCGGAATTAAGTTTTATTTGGAATTAAAGAGGAATTAATAAAGTATCTTTGATTGATTTGATTTGATTAAAACTCTCATGTAAATGAGGTGAAAGTGGTTTGTTTGTGGAAGTTATTCTCCACTAAAATGGATATAGAGGATTAAGCATTTATGAAGGACATTTCTTACCTTGCAGACCTGGATTTTCATGAGATTTGTGAAATCATGATAAAGACTAAATCCTTCTTATATGCTTCAAACAATCTATCAAGGGTCATAAAAAAAGGGTCCAATCATAATCTAAAACTGGAAACAACTTGTCCTGGTTCCAGTTTACATGTTTTTCCCTTTTATATCCAACTGGTTCAACTACAATTGTAACTTTCACAGAATGATGTTTCATCCAGCACCTGTTCTGTATTTCTTTATTAAAGTTCCTGGTTTCTTGTAGTTTTTTTTTTCTTTTTTACAGTGGACTTTCTAGATTTTTGTGTGAAATAAACTATCTGTTCCATCAGATTTGGACATCTGCATGGCACACATTGTATTTCTATGTGTTTAGGTTCAATATTCATAAGAACATCTGCATCCAATTATTCCAGCATCCGTTGGCATGAAACCCAGGTGTGTGTGCATCGTTGGACCATGCCGAGGAAACTGGCGAAGCATCCTTGAGTGGGAGCATTTCCTTCATGAGGATTTAACTCTCTCAGTGTACTTGCATCTGCACAACACTCGTGTCAGGCTGACTTTTGAGACTTTGGAAATGGGGACAGTGGTTGATGTCTCTGCTCCTGTTATTAGTCACTTTCAGTAACTGAGACCTTTTATAAGCTTGGATCTGGTTTTAATCCGTTTCATACACCAGTCCATCCAGTCCAGTTTCCAGCAGTGATGCACCCACAAGCTGGTTTCTCAAACACCATCACAGATGAATGAAAAATAAAAATGGTTGCTACTGACCCATTTGGTGCTTTTAAATGCAAATGATTCATTTGCACGTTGAGTGTGTTGAGTTCTTGATAGGTATATTTTCACACTTCATTGTGATTTTCTCTCTTTTATGTTAACTAAACTAATTGTCTAGAGTGGTGGCCCACCACACTGCAAAAACTCAAATCTTAGCAAGTTTATTTTTCTCATTTCTAGTCAAAATATTTCATCACACTCAAAATAAGACAAAATTACCTCAAGAGAAACATTTCAGTGAGATATACAATCTTGTTTTAAGGCAATGCATCTTATTTCAAGAAATCAAGAAAATTTTGCTTATGCCATTGGCAGAATTTATTTATTCATTTATTTTTTACTTATTTTAAGAGTGGCCAAGATTTTGGTGATGAGATATTTTGTCAAGGAATTAGAAAAAATATACTAGCTAAGATTTGATTTTTGCAGTACTCCACTTTTCCATACCCCATTTTAGTTTAAGTTGTCATGATTTATAATAAACTTCATTTGGATATTACAACTTTCATTGTGTGGACTCCTCTTTTGTTGCCACCTTGAGTCACAATGGTAACAAATGGGGGCTCGTCCAGGATTTTTAAAGGTGTTCGGTTGTTTTTTGTTTGTTTTTTTTTTTTTTTGTGGTTTGGGTTTTGTTGGAGGTGGTCCCATAATGAGGTTGCAATAGGGAGTTTTTTTCTTGCCATTTTGCTGTTTTATTTGGTTTTGAATGGTGTGGTCTACACATACGTGGATGGAGCAATCTTTCCCAGTAGGCTCATAAACTGACAAAAAAAAAGTTGTATCTAGCATCCAGGTTGCAGGTTGCACCCCACTAGAGAGTTTTTGAGCATGGCCAACTGGGTCAGGAGTCCAGGGAAGACCCCAGGGAGGGATTATATATCCTCCCTGGCCTGGGAATGCCTTGGGATCCCCAGGTGGAGTTGAAGAAAGTTGCTAGAGAGAGAGAGAGAGAGAGTGTTTCCCTCCTGAACATACTGCCTCTGATTTGGAAAAGTGGAAGAAAATGGATGAGCTGAAACACTATACACACATATAAATGAGATTTTATTGCTGACAGTTACGCAACGGACCACTGGCTTTCCTTTGGAGGATAAATGGCTTAATACTATCCCACAACCAGACTTTCTTTACACTTTGTCATACTTTGTAAGGGTGACTGGATCTTTGGTGAAAGGGCTCCCAAACAAGTTGTCTCACAAAAAGAAAAACAACAGTAACTTTAAGTCTCAAAAAATGTTGGGAAGAGATAGGAAAAGTTTTGAAAAAGAACAGTGAAATGAAAAAGGTGGAAGAACACATCAACTCCTTCATTGGTGAAGGACAGCTGTGAGAATAAGGGAAATGTCTCTGTCTTACTCCATCACCATGATTACATGACAGTGTCATGATTATGCAGCAGTTGGGTAGATGGTCAAAAAGTATCAATAACAATATAATTTGTCCAGAATCTTAATGGTACCCTGTTGTTAAGATTAGGAACCGGAACCCAACGATACCGGTACTCGACAAACATCCCTTCTCAGATGTTCAGCAGTTTTAGGGAAAACTGTCAACAAAATGTTTATAAAAATGCATTTTTTACTCACTGTTTTTTTCCCCCCACAAACTATCTAAAACATTTTCTTCAACTTTAAATCTGAGGTGAATATCACTCATTCTAAAATTTTAACTTCTTCAACCCATTAATCAACAAAAGATTCAAATACCCTCTTGGTTGACATGCCTCTGCAGCATTGCGTGGCAATGCCACCAGACTGGCAGCCTGGGGTGGTGGTCCTCTTCTTCAAGAAGGGTTTATTCTTACTACAGGGGGTCACACTCCTCAGCCGACCTAGAAAAGTCTACTCAGGAGTCCTGGAGAGGAGGGCCTGTCGCGTTGAAGAAGGAGCTGAGCTTTTGTTTTACTGGTCGATCTATAGTCCTACTCTCACCTATAGTCATAAACCATGGGTAGTAGGGCTGAAGGGACTGCATCTGACCTAAGAATGCCTCAGGATCCTTCAGATGAGCTGGAAGAAATGGTGGGAGAGGGAAGTCTGGCTTCCCTGCTGCAGCTGCCTCCATGACCCAGCCTCAAATAAACAGCAAGAGGATGGATGAATTGTAGCCTCAGTTTCCTGACTGGAGTGACACCCGATGTGGTCTTCTGCTGTTGTAGCCCATTTGGTTCAAGGTTGGACTTGTGTGTTCAGAGATGCCATTTCCTGTTGCCTTTCTATCATCTCCAACCAGTCTGCCCATTCTCCTCTGACATCGAGACATCCTGGTCCAGACAACTGCTGCCCACTGGATATTTTCTCCTCTTCAGACCATTCTCTGGAAACCCTAGAGATGGTTGGTGTGAAAATCCCAGTAGATCAGCAGTTTCTGAAATATTCAGACCAACAACCATACTGTGTTCAAAGTCATTTAAATCCCCTTTCTTCCTCATTCTAATGCCAAATTTAAACTTCAGCAATTTGCCTTCACCATGTTTACATGTTGTTAAGTTGCTGTCATGTGATTTGCTGATTAGATATTTGTATAAACAAAAAGGACTAAACAGATGTATCTAAAGTGGTAAGTAAGTAAAAGTATGAAGTAAAATATACCAGTGTAGCCCCACTGCTATAAAACCATATTGGAAGATTCAGTAACTTACTAAAGAGGGATTTCTGTTAACATCAGGGTTCCCGCGGGGTCTTAAAGTCTTGAAAGTCTTAAAGGTGCCATGACATCAAATTTCACTTTTCTGGGGTTTTGGGTGTATAATATGATCTGTTGTGCACTGATGAGGCCATGTGAATGTCCAGAGTGAGAATCAAAGTTCCTGTTTATGGTCTGTCAGCTTTGTCTCTCTGCTCAGAAACAGTTGAATCAGACAGCAGGCTATCATTCTACGTAGTTCTATCATTCTACGTAATTTAATTGCTCCAATAAGAGCACACTATCAAGTAAACAGCGCCCCCCCCCCCCCCCCCCCCCGTCTCTCTCCTAACGGCCTATGCACCGTCCGCTCCCCCTCCCCTCCCTGTCTGATTCAGCTTCGTGTATGGAGCTAGTAGTAACTTCTGTGCAGTCAGGTCTGGGTTTTCAAACAAATGGATTTAAAAGAAAACTCTGCAGCAACACTGAGGGAGGCGACCACAACCTTGTCATTACCTGTAAGTTTATTTATTTTCTAAATGCTGTCTTGTCTGATAAACGTAGCTCACTGTCTGAATTGTTGCTAGCAGTTAGCCTTTAGCAAACTCCGACCGCAGCTTGACCTAGATTCTCCAAATAAGGTCATAGCCAAATAAGGTGTAGCCAATCAAAATGAAGTCAACGTGGTCTCCGGGTAAAGCTCCATATCATCACTGGACCCAACTGTATTACTGAGGAAGTGAGGTCTGGTGTTTCAAAACAATACTCCGCTGTAAAAAATGCAGTTTTTTTCTTTGAGTATTTACATATAAAGTAATGCCAACAACATAAACTAGTTTTTAACTGCTATGTCATCACTCCTTTAAGTTTACAAATCTGCATTTAAATACCTTAAAAGTCCTTAAAAAGGTTGAATATAGAACATTTTTATTAAAAGCTATATTTAAAAAATAATACCTCCATGGGTCATTTGGAGGGGTGCAGAATGAAAGTACATTTCCTCAAAAATTATATCTAGCCTGAAAATAATTATAAATTTCAATGGGTTTGACAATGGCATTATGTTTACATCTACAAGCCAAGACACGTCACCATTGCGGGTTGCCAAATACGATCTATGTGTGGCAATAGTATGTTGGGCACAGCTAGACTGGCACAGGGGGAAACAGTGGAGTCGGCAAGTCAAGCAGTTGCTTCAGAGCTCCGGAGGTATTATCTGTTTCTGAAGGAGTGACCTGATAAGAGCAAAAACTGGAGTAAATTCAAGTGAAGTCTACTCTAAATGGACCCACATAAACATTTTCCACGGCATCAAAACACGGAAATGGCGACTTTCCTGGATCAGTAAGCTAACTTGTTTGCTAACATGGCTAACGTTAGCTGTCAGTTATAAACTCCTCTGCAATACTTGCTGGACATGGTGCAGGCTGCTGGTCTCGTGCCGTATGGGCAGAGAGCCTGGCATCCCAGCAGCTGGAGTTGTTTTTCTGCCCAATGCAACTACAACCTAGTCACATGTGATGTTGCTGTTCTGTTCGTATTCCATATTTAACCTTGAAATTTGACAGTTGTGGTCTTTAATTTTATATGGTAGGTCTCAATTCTTACACTCTGACAGATTTCCGTCACTGAGAAAAAATGACAGTAAAAAACAACAAACAAAAAAACAGCAAAAAAACAAAACAACAACAACAGATCCACTTGTTTTTCCCAACCAACAAATCTTGACAGAGCCTTTATATTAGCCAATCAGGAAGAGATCAGTGCAGGTCTTTGCACAGCCATTACCTGTCAGCCTGAGGTTTGCATGTTTGTGTAGATATCTTGTTTATCCTTTGGAAGAAAATTTCAAACTGGGTACCAATGATAGACGTAGGTAATGATGGCCAAAAGTTGTTGTTCAATCCATCTTTTTTGACAGTATCTTTGAAAATGTAGAGGGATCTGTGTTTTTGCCAGTGTGGCCATGAAATAGGCATTAAATTCTGTTCCAGGTGATCTTAAAAAGGTCTTAAAAAGTCTTAAATTTAACTTGTTGAAATGTGTAGGAACCTTGTAAAATGTTATAGGTTGAAATACTATCAGATCTTATCAGCACTACTTCAGGTGAAATATGCATTTTCTAGAATGTGGAGGACTTAAAAGGAAGGTGTGTGACTGTGTTTTCTGACAGTGATAAAAGTTCCTATAACAAACACACTTCATGGGAACCCATGGATATCTGAAGGACAGAAAACAGCAGTGGGCCAAGGGTAGGGAGAGAATCACATCTCCCGCTGTGGCCTGAAAATGCCGTTCCTTGTCAAGTTACCAGTTCAGTCTCTCAAGAAAACATCATTTCAGATCTTTTCTTATCTGTTTTTTTCATTACATATTCAACATACTTCCCCCTCTTTGACTTATCGTGGTGCATCATCACTCACTGAGCTGCTCTGAGCTGAAGGAAGTTTTTCCAGCTAAGCGACGTGCCTCGGAGGAATTCTCCTTGTGTCCTTGAGACGCATCAAGTGTGACTTAAAGACTTTTTCCCTCCTCCACTGCCTCATTTGTCTCCTCCTCCTCTTGCCTTTCTCTGTCCTGTCTTCTCTCCTCCTCCCACTACTTCTGGGTCGCTGGAGGGGGTCTCTCCACGCTCTGATTGGTTTTATTGGCAGTGGTTCAGTTGTGGAGGATGCCGCCATTGCGCTTGATGTTTTGTGCTTGATAAGGACGGGTCAGCACATAATGTCGGGGAAAGCAATTCCTCTTTTCTCCCATCTCATTAAAGAGAAAGAATTCAGTGAAAATAGAAACATCCTCCAGTGTCAGAAAGATGCATGTTGGGTTATTCATCTGCTAACAGGGCTTTATATGTAAAAGCTTGCTGTCAGGAAATGTGCTTTTAAAACATTTCACAAGTCAGGGGTACTTCTGTTGTCCCAAATACATTTCTTTGTAATATATTTTATTAAAAACACCCTTGCATGAGAACTCCACGTGCTGCCTGTGGCGTTTTAGGATGTTGGCTAAATGCAGTGAAGCAAAAAGTCCCAATTAACAATTATACTCAAACCTAGATTTGTATGTGAGCTAGTCCGGTTTTTGGTCTTGGAGGCACTCTCAGTGCATTATATGACCTATCATAACAATAAAAAAAAAAAGGCTAATGTACTTATTCTTCCAAGAATAGTTAACTAAAAGAGCAAGCTTCAAAGATCTTACTGCAGCCTGCATTAGCTAAATCTAATACAATCCACTCTGAAATATCATCAGCCATAAATGTTAAATCTACGTTATCTAAAAAGTCCGTCTGAGCTTCGTTTTGGTTGATTTAATAACAAAACAATGAATGCTTGTGAAGCAGCATTAATTCAGTTATCTAAAAAGCACAACAATTTCCCCCTAATTCATATTCAATTAACTTTTTCAGTGTTACATGTTTCCATTAACATTAGTGCTTTCCAAACAGCTGTCTCCATCATATTAGGATTTTGGAACAGCATTTATACGATATTAGTGACATCCTTTAGCCTTAACATTTTTTTGCCTGAGCTAAAAACAATTCTTACTGATTTCTCTGACGGCCACGAGGGCACACAGTCTCCATTCCAACTGCAAGGCTGCGGCTACAAAAGGACAAGACACAAAAAAACAGCAACAAATGATTGAGGTCATCAATGAGCCTTTCTAGTCATTCAGAGGTTTAAATGAGCATTTCAGCTGCTCTGCTTCACTGAAACAACATTAGCACAAAGTAGAAGTTTAGTGGCATAGCTACATTGTGGTTTGAAGGAAAGCAAACAGATGTAGGAATTCTGCTTGATTGTAAAATAGCAAAATTGCACTGCCACCAAAGGCTGACCAAAAATAAAAGAAAAAACTAGAATGGACAGGGACTGGATGGAAAGAGTGCAGTTTCTGTCCATTCTCAGGAAAATGAGGACAGACAAGTATCAGAAAAGAAAAGCAGGATATGAGAGTGACATCACTGACCGAGGAGCAGGTGTAGCAACCTGTAGCAGAAACCAGGTATACAGCAATAAATTAAACCAGACACACAAGAGCCATAACCTCCACAAAATAAATCAAGACCACACAAAGAACTTATTGACAAGTAAGACCAAAAGTTAAAGCTCAGCGTGGAACAGAAATCCACCAAAAACCAACCCAAAAGAGGACCAAAGCTCTCAGACCACCACAGTCATGATCACAGTCTGTTTACCTTATAAAGAAAGGAGAGGACGCAGTGCCATAAGATGTTTCTCTTCCAAAGTTGGTCCTTGGGGCCGTGGTCCTGCAGGTTTTGGTTGTTTTCTGCTGCACAGGAATCAGATTGATGGGTAAACATGTTTTGGCAGAGCTTAACAACTCATTTAATTTTAATCCGGTGTGTTGGATAATATAAAATCCCACCATCTATATCGGGGTTACTCAATTACGTTTTCCATGTCTCCATGCTCCAACACAAGTTAAGGAGTCATTGTGCAGAGCTTGATTGGCTATTGGATCTAATTTCAGTCAGGTGTGTTAGAGCTGGAAGAGATGCTGGATTGCGGCCCTTGTCGGACCAAATTAAGTAGCCCTGATCTACAGTATATAATAGCCAGCACTGCAATAAAACCATACAACAGGAAAACTTCCAGAAATCACTGTCTGTGAACACAGTTCAGCCTGAAATCCACAAATGCAGGTTAAAGCTCTATCATGCAAAGAGGAAGCCATATGTGAACAGGAACCAGAAACATTGCCATCCGTCTTCTCTGGACCAAAGCTCATTTAAAATGCTGTGATGCAAAGTGAAAAACTGTTCTGTGGTCAGATGGATGAAAATGTGAAAAAGCATGCAAGGCCGTGCCCTGCAGACTAAAGACGAGAGGGAGCATCCAACTTGTTATCAGTGGACAGCTGAAAAGCTGCATCGCTGATGGGATGGGGTTGCATTAGTGTCTATGGCGTGGGCAGCTTCCACATCTGTGAAGCTCCATCAATGCTAAAAAGTACATGGAGGTTTTAGAGCAACATCTGTTCCCATCCAGACAATTTCAGCAAGACCACAATGAACCACATACTGCATCCAGCATGGCTGAAAACAGGAGAAAAGTCCAGCTGCTGAACTGGCCCGCCTGCAGTCCAGAGTCTGGTTGCTGAACTGGCCCGCCTGCAGTCCAGAGTCCGGCTGCTGAACTGGCCCGCCTGCAGTCCAGAGTCTGGCTGCTGAACTGGTCCGCCTGCAGTCCAGAGTCCGGCTGCTGAACTGGCCCGCCTGCAGTCCAGAGTATGGTTGCTGAACTGGCCCGCCTGCAGTCCAGAGTCTGGTTGCTGAACTGGCCCGCCTGCAGTCCAGAGTCCGGCTGCTGAACTGGCCCGCCTGCAGTCCAGAGTCCGGCTGCTGAACTGGCCCGCCTGCAGTCCAGAGTCTGGCTGCTGAACTGGTCCGCCTGCAGTCCAGAGTCCGGCTGCTGAACTGGCCCGCCTGCAGTCCAGAGTCTGGTTGCTGAACTGGCCCGCCTGCAGTCCAGAGTCCGGCTGCTGAACTGGCCCGCCTGCAGTCCAGAGTCTGGCTGCTGAACTGGCCCGCCTGCAGTCCAGAGTCCGGCTGCTGAACTGGCCCGCCTGCAGTCCAGAGTCCGGCTGCTGAACTGGTCCGCCTGCAGTCCAGAGTCCGGCTGCTGAACTGGCCCGCCTGCAGTCCAGACCTTTTGTCAATAAAAAACATTTGGAGCATGATGGAAGGAAAAATCCATCAACAAAGATCCAGGTCTCTTGAGCAGCTAGAATGCTGCATCAGACCAGAATGGGACAACATTCCTGTCCTAAAACTCCAGCAACTGGTCTCCTCACTTCCCAGATGTTTACAGACAGTTGTTAGAAGAGGGGATGCTACACAATGGTAAACATCACCCTGGAACTATTTTTTACAGATGTGTAGCTGCCATCACATCACAATCATCGCACATTTTCCATGAAATGGAAAAATGTCTCAGTTTCAATATTTGAACAAAGCTTTATAAAAACAAACGCACATTCTGGCGTTTCCAACATGAATCTACAGGTTTTTCATGCATCTGGCCTCAGGTCTGCGAGCCTTTTTTTTAGCTCAAACTGACATGGTAAAGAATCAAAAGAAGGTTCATATGAGCCATGATGCTTGAGGTGGCCCGTGCACTTTCAGTGGTAGTTTCCAAAGCTAAAATCAGACAGTGTTTGCTACCTGTCAGTAGAGTGGGAGGGGCATCTGTCCTTCACACGATGTGGGATCCAGGTACAGATAGTGCTACTACGCTAGAGAGATTCCACCACCCACTGAGAGGGAGAGATGAAAAGATCGAAAGGAGAATTTTCCACCTACAACAAACTGGCGCTAGTTGGTCAAAATCTTCCCATGGGAGGGCAGGAAGTTGCCTGTTTTGACTGGATAAGGCTTTCTGTCTCTTCACCAATTATACCAAGCAGTTTCACTGCTTATTGAACTCTTTGATTTCTAAAACAACCCAAAACTCAAGTAGCATTTTAAACATCTAATTGCCTCAAAGGGGAGAATGAAAATGGCTCCAGTTTCCTTGTCAGAGGGAGCTGGTGAAGCACAGCCCGTCAATAATAGACTGGGAGCCGGCGTGGAGAATAGCATATACCACCCACTTATGTTCTGAAGAAACAGATATTTTAGAGCAACAGCTACAATCAACTCCTATTTAAAGACTGCAGCCTACAGAGTGTGGGTATGTCTATAACAATGCCCGGCACCAGAACCTGCAGGAAGAAAAATGACTTAAATGACTTATTGTTTATAATGGGTGGCATATCCAGGTAAGTAAAGGAAGACAATGTGTGTAATTACTCTTCTCGGATTTGAATGCAAATCATGTTACAAAAGAGATCTACTGTTGCCTCAATGTGTACAATGACTGATACAAGTTAGTGTGTTGGTTGAACATTAGCACTAATTAAGAACAATCACATCCTCTGTGTGTAAAAATGCATCTGTGGCCATGGCAACCTTCTCCCAAATGGAGAGTGGCGGTGAAGCTCGCTGTCTTCTCCACTTCCCCTGGCAGTCATTGTGATTTGTGGAGCAATTACACCACGGCTAGAGGAAAGAGAGCACTTCAACTAGACAAGTCGCTGTCCCGCTTAATGCGTGACATCCTCCTGGTGTCTGCGAGCACGCACTCTCCCTCGCGACGGCAGGGACCCGTGGAAATTACACCACACATTATGTTTCGGTCCAGGCTGCAAGGAGGTGGAACAATTTACGTTGCGTTACGAGTTATTGCTTCATGGGTGTGGTGAAAGGAGACAGCCCCAAAGCTGAGCTGGGAAATGAAAATCAAGCTGAGAGTGTGATGGTTCGCTCGCCGGCAATTAAAAATAGCAGTGCAGCTGAGTGAGTGGTGCCCTGCAGCAACAGTTAAATCACAGTGGCATCGTCCCTTAACGGCAGACAACCTCCCTCCAAGCACCAAACAAGGTTTAAATCTGCCCTTTGAACAAACTCAGCTGTAACTGAAATCACTCATAATGCAGTTATCTCCTGATATCATCGCGACTGTTTGACTAGTACTGTCTCTCTGCAGCGTTGTTGCACTTCAGGGGAATATGTTGTAGGTGGTTTAAAGTCATGTTTAAAAGTAAATATGCAGAACATTTCTCTCAACACTCCAGACTATTTAATATATTTTAAATCCACACCGAGCCCCAGAAGCTTCTGCAACCCCTTCAGCAGAGGTAACTTGTAATAGTCCGCTAGTGTCTGCCATGGGCAGATAGATCCTCTCTTCATGAAACGTTTCTTTAGTTGTATGTTTTGCTGTTTTTCATGCATAGCGACAAAAATATTCAGAATCATTGCATTAGTTTACACATCAGCTTAATGGGAGCACAACATCCAAGTAAACTCACAAGGGAGCATTCACTTGGTCTGCTTTAAACGGGCCGTGGTCCGCTTACACAGATTGTATGATTTGTTTAGCGCAGAGTGAACACCAACTACAATAAAGCTAGGGGTGGGCTTATCGATACCCTGGAATCGATACTTTGAAAAAAAAGTATCAGAATCAATACTTTTGACTATCATGATACCCCTGTACACATACATTTGTTTTCAAAGAGTTTTAGTCAATGAAATTATGTGCAAAACTCGCCTGATTCTAGCTTCTGTGTCACATTATGGTGGTAGCCTATCAGATGTCATGATGATGCTGCTCCTATCCCGGATGAGCCCCCATTTATGTTATGGCCTGGATGTCTAGGGGTATAGGGTTGTTAACATAAAACAAAGGAAACAGAGATTTGTAAAAAATAAAGACATTTATTGAGCTTGAGTTAAGTGCAGTCTGAACTCAAACCAAACCAAAGAAAGGTGTGAAAGTTTTCGGAAATCCTCTCTCATTTCAACCGAGTCCCCTGGAAAATGTTGATGTGAATGCACCTTAAATGTCAATGAAGTGCTGCACTCTCTGCAGCGAGAGTGTGCACTGCTTGCATTATCTTTGCAGAAATTAACGTTTAACATAAAGTTTCATATGGAAGATTTGAAACTGACAACAATCCAGACAAAAAAAAAACAAGGCTATCAATTTCACCAGACTGTAAGACAGTTTGCAGATCTCTGATATGCTTTTGTATGGCCACAGCTTTCACACTTACCTCTGAATGGCAGCATTTACTACTGGAAGAAACAGCATGTAAGTTTGCCTAAGAGCACTTAAGCATTCAGACTTGCATTGTGAAATATTTGCAGTAAAGTCCATCTGCTCATTATCCGCAAATAAACTTCCTTGTGGACTTCTTAGGCCCTGACCATGTTCAGATATTGGGAAATGCTCCGGATAGGTCGACACAATGACAGTCCTCACCTTCAACCCTGTCTGGAACATTTCCAGCCAAACTGGCGGGGGTCAAAGTCCATCTTTATTGTAGGTTCAAGATATTTGAATGTTGGAACAAAATGGACAGGGGTGTCATCAGGCTGAAAAGGTGTTGGGTTGGGGCTATAAGTTCTGTCTTTGCCTCAGCGTTCACGATGCTGAGGGCTTCCTGGAGAGAGTTGGGTGACTCATGGAACAAAACGTTGCCATCAGCAATTCATTAATGGATGTTTGATGTATGCTGTATGATCTGTATGATCACAGACCACGACCCATCCATCTATTTTCTGCCACTTGGACAGCACCACAGTAACAAAGGTTAATCTGTAATTAACAGCTTCACCTTTTGGTTTAAATCTCTCCTCTACATTGAAGACCATCTGCAGTGCACATCAGTCATCTATTAATTAATTACATTTTTACTTTAAGTACTGCAATGCATCCGTGGAGAGATTTAGAATGCATGTGACGATGAAAAATCACTTTAACCTGATATTTACTAAGCCCATCTTAAAGATTCTCATCCAGTTAATAGTCTGTTTACACAGAACATCAACAATAATGATAGTCAAAAATGCTTTGAAAAACAAATAGGTGGTAAAGATCCCGGCATAAACAAATGCTTCATGATTACAATGAATATAAGTGGGATCATACTCCTCTGTTTCGTTCCAAACGGCATCACATCATTCAGTGGTATCACCTCAGTTGGCTGTTATTTTTCAGAGCTCGCCCACAGACTGAACTATTTCTGATTACTCAGTAGAAGTCATAAACATACCACATTTGGAATTTGCAAAGCAGTGCGGAGTTAATATTTTCACATTTTTTTGTACTGCGTTGAACTCATGTTGCATAAATTCGACTCCGTGAGACATTTTTGCCAATTCACTCTAAAATAGAATACATGATATATATACAGACGTGTAAAAAAGTGCTGGTATCCCTCAGTTAAAGCCAGAGATGGTAATCCTGTTCAGAAACACTTTTTATTATACTGGGTGAAATGATCCTTCCATCCTGACAGTATCAATACATCATGTATTCATAAAAAGGAAGGAAGAAAGTCAGACCTCTGTGAGAGCTGCAGTTCTGTAAAAACTCTGACCAACCCCTGCTATTCACACCGAAAGGCAGGAACTGATCATTTGCACCGTATAGAAAGAACGAATCGATGTCTTTATGTCTCGTCTCTGTCCCTCCCCTCTCACCGTCCCCCACAAGAACCACTCTGTGTGCCACTTTCTGTAAACAAATACAGCTAACAGACAGCTAACTGCAGCGCCAAAAAAACACAACAAAACAAAACAGCAGATAAGGATTAAGTCTTGGAAGCACTGAAGTTTGCAGTGTGGACTTTTTACACCACCGGAGTTAGAGGCGAGTGGATCAAAGCTTTTAGAAACGTGGTTTGTCAGCTGTTTACTAGCAAGCAAACAAACTATCCACTCGACTGTTATCATTTCCCTGCTCATAACCTGTTTTTTTTTTTTACATGTTCAAATGTTTTGTATATTTTTTCTGATATGGACCTCCCTTTTGTGTCCGGAATAAAGCGTTATATATAAAACATCTGCGGACATGTCCCTGCGTTTTGATGGCGTGGTTTTGTGTGTTGTGTATTTTTTAAAATGTCGCTTGCTCAAACCATTTTTCCAACATTGCCAACCCTAGCTTTAATGAAAGAAAAACTCACAGTGGGCATAGAAATAACTTGAATCTGACAAAAGTAATAATAAATAAAAATTATATGAAAATTAACCAGTGAAAGTCAGACATTGCTTTTCAACCACACTTCAACAGAGGTTTTAAAAAAAAAAATTAACTCATGAAACAGGCCTGGACAAAAATGATGGTACCCGTAGAAAAGACGATGGACTATGTTCACAGACGGAAAACTGAAGCATATCAAGAAAAGAAGACTGTCCCTACTGTGAAACATGGAGGAGGTCTGTTATGTTGTGGGGCTGCTTTGCTGCATCTGGTACAGGGTGTCTTGAATCTGTGCAGGGTACAATAACATCTAGACTATCAAGGGATTCTAGAGAGAAATGAGCTGCTCAGCATCAGAAAGCTCGGTCTCGGTCGCAGGTCATGGGTCTTGCAACAGGATAATGACCCAAAACTCACAAAAACACCCAAGAATGGCAAAGAGGAAAACACTGGACTATTCTGAAGTGGCCCTCTATGAGCCCTGATCTAGATCCTATTGAGCATCTTTGGAAGGAGCTGAAATGTGCCGTCTGGAAAAGGCACCCTTCAAACAGGCAGCGCCCTCAGATCCCTGTATCTGGGACCCCGCCTGCTGTGGTAGACCTGGGACCCCGCCTGCTGTGGTAGACCTGGGACCCCGCCTGCTGTGGTAGACCTGGGATCCCGCCTGCTGTGGTAGACCTGGGACCCCGCCTGCTGTGGTAGACCTGGGATCTTGATTATTACGGTAGATTTTGGTCTGAACTGCCATGGTTGGCCCCTCCGTGCTGCCCTTCAGTCCAGCCTCTCTAGCCTTTGGTAGGACTTGTTCATATCCACCACTTCCCACTTCAGCTATCCGTCATCCCATGCTGAGGTTTTCCCTTCCACATCTCCCAGTTATGCTGCTTTCCAGTCAGGTATGTGAAATGTCACCGTGGCTCTCAGCTGTCTCTTTAGGCACTAACAGGGACCTGTCCAGCACCCAGCCTTCACCAGAACAGGACCTATTTAAGTCTGCTGGATCAGAAAGTAGGTTAGAAAGGGACTGAGGGGAAATGGAAGTGGTATGGATTCATACTGCCATCTTGTGGTTGAACAGTGAACGTAAACAATCATGATGATTCATGCTAAAATTCACAATCATGCATTAGTTTTAACTGACAAATGTAAGACTCAACTCTTTACAGTAAAAAGAAAATGGAAAGTTTTAATTAGTCTATTGAAGAATTCATATTCGTTGTCACGGTTATACAGATCAATATTACATCAGAGGGTCAGTTTCCACATTTGTCTGTATGACTGAGTAAAATAATAATTAGTTTGATCTTTGTGAATTGTGAAGCACTGAAATTGTAGTGATGCCACAAAGTTCATGACCTGGGCCACTTCCAAACATGTAAGAAAGTCATAATAAAAGGTTACTGTTCACACTAGAATAACAGAAAATGTACAATTAAAAGTCTTCCAACTTAAATTGACAAAAGTAATAATAAAATTAAAAGAAATTATGAAAACTATTACATCAATTTTGTATTGTGGTTCAACAGAAATATAAAAAACAAAAACATAAAAAGAAGCAAACAAGCATGATGGGGAATCTGAACTAAAATTTTGATTGCAGTGATTGCCTCAACACTTTGAAAAAAAAGTTTTTTTTAATTAAGCAGCTACTTCTTAGTCAGAGTTTGATGGTTTGTTATGCGCTGACTGCATGGTGCAATGCCCCTCCCATTTTTTCAAAGTTGTCCAATCGCTGAGCTGAATTTTACGTGACATTTGCTGGCGACCGCTACTGCTGATCCAGGGGCTGGTGGCCAGCAGCTCTGTTGACAGGTATTCTGATCCACTGTTCAGTAGCAAGGTGCTCTAATTTATCAGGGACAGTTTCATTTGTTTGTTTTTATTTATTTTTAAAGCCACAATTCAAAATCTATATTTTATTTTATTAAATCATAATTTATTAATTTTTATTTATTATTTTTTCAGTTTTGTGTTATTTGAATAATTATTGGGAAGTTAGCCTTTTCTTTAATGGGAGTGTGTCTAATCTTTCGCACACCACTGTATGTTATGAAAAATCAAAATGTCCATGACGTCAAAGTGTGTGAATGTGTGCTCTGAGTTTGTCATATAAAAATGAATAACTAAACCAAACATGTGAACATGTAAACAATCACCACATAAATACACTTCACTAATTCCCAGTAAAGGTGCAGCATCTGCTGCTCTGAGATGCTGGGATGTCCTCTCCTGACCCTGATTAACAGATCTCAGATCAGTTTTCTTTAACTTCATTATCACCTGATTCTTTCCCTGCAGCTTCTGTTATTCTGGCATCCGGGGAGGATTTTCCCTCTGCTGAAGGCTCCTCCGCACCTGAATGCTGTCGCTTACTTGGTCAACAGGTTCTCAGGAACAGTAGTTTGTAACTGTGGGGTGAATTGTGATGGATAATTTACCCCTTAGGTGATCTACAGATGTTTTTGACCCACTGCTCACATCCATAAGGTTTACAATCCAGCTGCAAAATGTGGTGTTTATTCAGAGACAATGGTAAATCCACAATCCATAACACCACCATTTATGACAGTTTTTGTAATGAAGACAGGTTAACATTGTTAACATCATTAACATGTTGCCAAAACACCTTAGTTTTGACCTAAAAATGACTAAAATAATCATTTCCTGTCAAACTTTAAAAAAATCTTAATAGACAGTGTTGTCCAATCAGGAGTCGCCAGAGATCAATAAGTGAGCAGAACATTGTATGTGTGTCTAATAAGAACAGAGTAAATGGTCCTCTACGGCTGGAATAAAGTAGAGAAGAGGTTGTGGATGCATGGTGGCGCCAAAAACTTGCTGAGTTGGAGTTGGTTTTACAAGATTAATAAGATAATAGTATAAACAACTGTAAAAAGGTAAAAACATCTGGAGGTAAAGGTGTAAGCATGTAAAAAGTTTCTGTTGTATGTTTGTTTCAATGACAATATTTTCCTCCTGAAAGCCAAGACATGAGAGAATGATATGGTGATGAGAAAAACTGTTGAAATGAGTGTTATGTCTGCAAAGTACGGTTAGTAATAAATTTATCTATTGATAGATTCATTTTGCATTATAATAATAATCTGACAACTGAGGCTGTGCTGACAAAAAAAAAAAAAAAACCTCATGTCTGTATGTTGCCTGTACTTAAAAGGGCTGAACTTCTTCATGCATTCTTACATTAAAAAAGGCAAAATATAGGTTGGAGTTTCAAGGGTTAAAGAGGGAAGTGTACCACATTATTGCTGCAGAAAATGGAATCAAAACTCTCGTTTTTTCCAACCTTTTGACAACAAATTAACAAACTTGAATAAATAGAACTAAAAGAAGCATCTCAGTTTTGATCATCTAGACCTTTCTTGAATGTTTATCAACCATTATTAATATGCAGAGGAGTCTCTGCTCTCTGGGCAGTGCAACAGGAGCTGAGAAACTCCCAACATTTTCCTTTACACAACCTGCAGCATAGTGTCTGTTAGTTACGATGTACCTTGAGGCTACTGTCTACTTAAATAACACGATCAAAGCAGCTTGAAAGTGCATCTTATTTATGTTGAGAAATACTGATTCAGCTTTTCCCAAAAGAGCGTATCACATGAATTTTTAATCAGGTGAAAGGCTGTTGTTGACTTGCATCAGCAAACGGCTGGTTACTAGTTTATCCTTAAATAAAAGAATCCAAGATCTGAAACACTCAGCTAGTGAGTTTAAAGCTGCCACTTTTATCAAATAGAATAAGTAAGATTTAGTTTCAGAAAGCGTATACTCTCATTAGAATTAAGTTTTCTATATAAATGCATATAATGCAGTTGTTAGGTTTGTTTTTTTTATCTTTTAAATTTAAAATTTGATCCTAATTCGCTAAAGAAAAGCATTTGAATACCATCCAATTTATTACTATTATTATTAATTTTTAAACTACTATAAAAAGTAACAGGTAAACATGTTTTAACCTAAAATATACAGTATAACACATCCTAAATACACTTTTGCAATACTGATGTTGTAATATCTCCCATTTATTTGAGAACTTAAACTTTTCAATAGATATTTAGGATGAACATTCTTTTTCTTTACAACTATTATTATTGGCTATTATTATCATCATTATGTGGGACATTTTTGTTACTTGATGTATAAAATAATGTTGTCAATAAATACATGTTATATAAGTTTCATAAAAATGTAACTTTACATTGATATTGATTATTGTCAAGTCAGTTAGGATATGTGTCTTAAATCTTTCTACAAGTACAAACAATAAGAAAATGAAGACTTTCGAAATTTGTCTTAGAATATTTCTGTCTAACCTGCACTGCAAATTTACCCCCTTCAGAACCTTTGTGGTTGTATTTTTACATTTCTATATGAATACTGTACCTGTACTTGAATTTATTGCTATGTACTGGTTCATTGGAGCATTGTGTATGAAAAAAAAAGCAAAACTGCAGCGTTGGTACAGTTATAGGAGTCTAAATAAAAACAGACATCGTA
>JALJCO010009475.1:0-74486 GCA_023101725.1 Atherinomorus stipes
GATGAATTCCACTCCCTCTGGTCCCCTGTGATTAGCTCCATCACTTAACGTTGGTGTAGGAGAGCCGCCTCGGCGATGTGGGGGTTGGGTGCCGGCGAGTGCTTGATGGCTATGGATCCCTGGCGGTTGACTTGGGGGGGGGTCTGGGCTGCCTCGCCGCTGGGGGGGGGCTGTATCCAGCCCGATGGGGGGCATGGGGGTCAGCGGTTGGGGCTGCTTTGCGGCGGTGGGCGGGTCGTTGGTGGGGCCCTGGCCGGTGGCTGGCGCCGGGTGGCCGGGGCGGGGGGGGGGGGGGGGTCCTGGGCCCCGGTGCTCCGGGGTGGCCCCTGCCCTCCGGGGCCGGGGGGACCCGGCTTGGCGCTGGGGGGGCGCTGGGGGCGTGCCTCCTCTGGATTTGGCCGGTCCTCACAACCTGGTGACATCTAGTCACTGCGCCGGGGGCCGGGGGCGCCTCTGCTGTGTGTGTGTGCGGGTGTGTGTGCTGGTGGGGGGTGTGTGTGTGGTGGGGCTGGGGGATGTATCGTTGTTTGTCTGTGTCGGGATGTGGGCATCCGGGATGTTGGTGTCGCGGGGGCGGCTATGTGGGGGGTGTGGATTTCCCCTGTGCTTGTCCTGCGTGTGGGGCTCTGGGGGTCGCGGACGGAGCTGCGCTTTCCGCCGGGGTGCTTGGTTTTCGGCGGACCCGTGGTCATGTCGTGTCGTATCGATGTTGGGGTGTCTGGCGTGGCTGTCGGGGTGTGGGGTTTTGTCCATATCGTTCAGCTCTAGTGTGTGAAGGTGGGGGTTGCGGGGTGGCCGGGTCTTTTCTACGCCGGGTGCCTGTCCCGCCCGGCCGCTGTGTCGGTTGGGGCTGGCCTGCGCGGGTGGTCTCGTGCGGGTTGGTCTCGCGTGGTCCGGGGGCTGGGGGCGGTGGACTTGTGGCGTGGGGGGGGGGGGCTGGTGGCCCCGTGGCCCCCGTCCTTGGTATGTGTGGGTGGGTGTGTGACTGAAGGGGGCGTGAATGCGGTTGTGTGTGTGTGTGGCTGCCTGTGGGGTGTGTGTGGAGATGGGTGGGTGGGTGGGGGTGCATGGATGATGGGTGTTTGGGTGCGGGGTGGTGGTGCATTGGTGGGGTTTGTGTGTGTCGGGTTGGGGGGGGGGAGGAAAGGGGGAAAAAAAAAAAAAAAATAGCAGCTCTGCGTGCCTCTTGGGGGGTTTGCGAGGCCTGGGGATGTTGGGCCAGTGACTCTGGCCCCTCCGCCGACCCTTTCCGCTCCCGTCCCTTTTCCCCCCTCCCTGGCCTGGCGTGGTCGAGCGCCCCCAGGGGCCGAGGCTGGCCCCTCTGTGGTGAACGCCGGTCGCCGGGCCGTGGGGGCGGCCATGCCTGCCCCTTCTGCCTGGGGGATCCCGGGAGGCAGGGGTACCTAATGCCGGTAACGGCTCTTCTTCCAGGGGGGAATTCATACCCCCTGGTCTCCTTTCCCGAGACCCCCCCCCCCCTGCTCTACCTCACACACACACACGTAGGGTTTTGGGGAGGGTGCGTGTCAAGCGGGCGTGGTGAGGGAGGGCACCAAAGTGCCTTTGCTTGCCACGTCTAGAGGCAGCCTGCTCCCCAGTTTTAACCACACTTAGACACCTAAACACATAAAATAACAACAGCTCACAACCACTTCTGAGGGGCGGGCCATATAGTGTGTGTGGAAGGAGGGAGGGGCCGGTTGGGGGTCATGCCCCCTACGCGACCCCACTCCCGGCATGACTTGGCACTGCCCCTTAGTTTTAACTGCAAACAACACACATCTTACACACACAGTCATGAGCGGGGGGTGGGGGGGGGGGCAGGGTCCTTTCATGCCCCGGTCTCCCGGGCGCTACTGGGGGGAGGGGGGACAGTGGCTACTTCACGCGCCAGTGGTTAAGGCTGGCTGCATTGCGGGGGATCTGCTGGCCTGGGGGGTGCCTGGCCTGCTGCGTCCGGGGGTGGGGGATGGGGGTGGTGGGGGGGGGGGACGTGTTGGGGGCTTGGAGCTCGCGGCTCCTTCCCCGGCCCGAGCTACCACTCAGGAGGCACGAGGGCATGGGCAAGAGAGAGGTGGGTATGTGAGAATAATGAATGAGAGTGTGAAAGAGGAAATGTGGGAGGGAGGAACTTGGGCTGGAAGAGGGAGGAGATGTGGGTAAGTGGTTGGAGGGAAAGGGGGGATGGAGGAAGGAGTGGCATGCTCGTGAGTGTCTATTAGGGATGGTCATGAGGGGCTGAAGGAAGGAAGGGCGGGAGTGTGATAGGTCAGAGGGATGGGCGGGGCTGGACATGTAAGGGGGGACTGTATGGGGTATTGGGGGTATAGGGAGGTGGGGGCGTATGTGTGGGGGGGGTGGGGAGGGGTTGGTGCAGTTATGTGGGGGAGTGCATGTGTGTGTTAGAGGGTATGAGGAGGTGGGGGTAGGGTGTGGACGGTAGAGGGAGGAGAGTGTTGGGGGTGGAGAGAGGAGTGAGTGTGGGTATGTAAGGTCGGAGAGCGGAGTGGGTGGGTGTACGTGTGTGTGGGGGGGGTACACGGAGGTGTTGGGTAGGGGCTGGGCGGTGTGGGCGGAGGTTCGTATCTCGGTATTCGTGCCGGGCATCTTGGTGTCGGTGTGGTGCGGTGTGGCTGCGGGTTGGTTGGGGGGTCGGGCGCTTTGGTGGGGGGTGCGGTTTTGTTTGTGGCTTCCGGGGCTTTTTGTGCGGGGCAGGCGCAGGGGGGGTCTGTATCCTGTATGTGGTTGCTCTTTGCGGTATTGATGTCTTGGGTGCCTGTGTCTCGATGTGGGGGCGGCGGCGGTATATCTTTCAGCCCTAGTGTTGGGGTAGGTGTGTGGGAGAGTGTGTGTGCGAGCGTGGTGGCGGGGTAGGGGGTGGTGGAGGTGGTGGCGCCCTGGTGTCAGGTGTATGGGGCAGGGACTTTGGGGTGGGGGCTGGCCTGCCCTGGGGGGCGTCGTCTGGGGGGTCCGGTCCTCCTGGGTTTCGGTTGGGCCGCCCGGGTCCGGGGGGGGGGTGGCTGCTCCTGGGCGCTTGGGCCCTGGGCCCGGCGCTGTCTCCGCTCCGGGGACGCCCGGCGCCCGGTGGGGTCGGCAGCTGCTGGTCCTGGTCCGCTGGGGCCTGGGCCTCCAGACTGCAGGGGGCTCCGGCTGGGGCCGCCTTTTGCCGCCCTTCGGGGGATGCATGTCCGCTCTTTGGGGGGGGTAGCTGGGATCTGGGCCTCTGGGTGGCTGCTGGGGGCCTGGGTCGTGAGCCTTGCGGGCTTCCTCCTCCTTGCGGAGACGAGGCTGCATCTGCATGACTGTATCACCATGGAGCACCCTTTATTATGCATGTTGACACTGTGACACTACTTCCCATTGCGATGACTAGGTTGTACCTCTTCTCTACTTCCCATTGCGATGACTAGGTTGTACCTCTTCTCTACTTCCCATTGCGATGACTAGGTTGTACCTCTTCTCTACTTCCCATTGCGCTGACTAGGTTGTACCTCTTCTCTGCGTAGTGCTGCGTGTGTTTGTGTGTGTTTGTATGATCTGAGGATATTTAAGCCACCTGCAGGTCCTCCTGTAGGGGATTGCTTGTTTTGTTTTCCAACAGAGACCTTGGTTGTTTAGGGATCGCGGTACAGATGTACCAGTGAACTGTGTAAGTGGATTCATGTTTTCTCTCCTCTCTCTCTTCCTCTTCCTTACTCCTCTCTCTCTGTTTCACTCTCTATCATTACCTCTGTTAACTTTCATTTTTCCCTTGTCAGGCCCAGCAGTACGAAATGGAATGGTGTAATAGACAAATGTTTAAATAAAGAAATAAAATGAATAAACATGATATCAAGTGGAGCCTTATATTCATAAAGCTCCGCTTGATAAAGCAAAACTGTTCAACAGAATAAAGCAATCAGATTTCCATTCTGCTTGCTTCGATGCTGGACAGGACAAGTAAAAAAAAAAAAAAAAAAAAAAAAAAAAAAAAAAAAAAAGCAAAAGATCCAGATCAATTGAAAGACACTAAAAAGTGTAACTACGAAGAAAAAGGTGAGTAAACAACATTATAGCTTCAGTTTGTGCACGCTCCCGTGACGGCTTGGCTCATGGCTGCAGTTACCTGAAGCGCCTTTCGCGGCAGTCGCGAGTTTCGTTTCTTAATCTTGCCTCAAGTCCCTTTAATTAGAAAAAGTCAGTTTAAAAGTTAGATACAGTACTTAAAATGTTATACTTTAACTTTAAATCTTTCAGTTTTGGCCAGAGATAGTCTCTTTTTCCACTTTTTTTAAAAAGTTGAAATACAATTAAATGCATTTGGTCTGACAATAATAGAGCTGGAGTGTACAATCTTAATGTGCACATCTACGTATTATTTGATAGTCATACACTAAAATCCATTCAAATGAAGAAAATGTTACTTTTGGGGCAATTTTTATAATGAGATTTAAATGTGATTAATCTAGATTAATGAATTTCAAAGCCTCTAATTAATTTGAAATTATTCTTTCATCAAGTCCCACCCCTAAAACATAATCTGCACAATTAATGTTGAGATTTTTTTGTAATAGTTGCTCTTACAAACAAACCTGACATCCACCTGACCATTGTTTAAATAGAGCTCCATCTGTATTGATGCATATCTGTAGATATACTAACTCTGCCAGGGAACCAGTTTCATTTTTATTTGAACTCTCTTTTAAATTCTGAATCTTCTTTGTCTTCATTGTCTTTATGTGACCTTTTAGTTAACAGATTCAATGTCTGGATGGCACAGATATAGATGACATTTGCACCTTGTAATACCAAGGTAAATTCTGGCAAATCAAAAGCACCTTACAGTAGAATAGCATGAAGAGAACCAAGGCATTAAAAAGAACTTGTTGCCAATGAAAAAGTAAGTGACAAAAGACCAAATAGCCAACTTATTACAGTGTATTACTCAAGATGACTTGTTGTATAAACAGCAAGGATGTCTTAAATAAAAAGTTGACTTAGCAATAATTTGCTCAAATAATTACCAAGGTCCAATGAAACCAACACATACTGCATAAAAATGTTGTGAATTTGCTTTCTTCCTTAAAAAAATACGTCATCAAACTTAATAACAGCACTGCATAGTCCTCTGCTGGTTTAGGTGACTGTTTCTCACCTTTTTTTTATCGAAATAACAAAGCTCTTTCCGTTGTTTTCACTCATTCACAGTTATAAACTTCAGGAAATTGTACTTGAACTCTGCAACACATGCTCTTGACTCAGTGCTATTCAGCTTCTTCAAGTGTTCTCAACTGCTTGGCCGACAAACACACAGACTAGCCTCTACTTCCCGAAGGGCTTCTGCTCCTCTCAAACATACAGTCATAACACTTGTAATAAGAGCTGCCTTGATTGTTCTGTCCTTGAGAGCAATTGACCAATCTCAAGTCTTAAAAAAAGGTTGAAAAGGTTGTATATCAACTATTACACATTTATCTGCAACTAAACCAGTACATAGTTCAGAAATTGAGTTGGTTAGGTTGTTTTAATTACCTCTGAGAGTCACAAAGTTTCTGTCCTGGTACTCCAGAAGCTCATTTTTATACAGTAAATCATGTATAAACTTTTTCTGTGCTTTGAGTATTGACTAGGCCTGAGAGCGACTGTTATCTGCTGACTATCGTCTTATCTTGCAAGTGGAATTTTTTCATTGTCTGCTGATAACTTTTAATCTGATTATTGAATCCCATAAAGATAACTACTTGGTTTTCTACTATTAAGTTTTTTGTATGTTTCTTTAAAGACCCATAAATAGGCAAAACATACTATATTTTCTCACTTTTATGCTGATGACACACAGTTGTATACTGTATATCTTCAAGACATCAGATTTGTTGGTTAAATCCACTAAGCCTGTCCTTGTCATGACTTTGGACTCTAACTTTCAGAAATACATATCTCTAACACTGCTTTTTACCATCCAAGAGACCTATCTAAAATTAAATCTACTACCACAGCCTGATTCTGAAAAGTTGGCTCAATGTTTTATTTGTAATCAGTTGTTTTATTATGGGGCATTTTCTGTTTAAATAGCAAAAAAAGACTAAATAAACTCCATGTCATTTAAAATACTGCAGCCAAATGAACTAAAACCAAATAATGGAGGTATAATCACACCTCTATTAACTTCTTACTTATTCCTTGTTATACATAGATTTTGTCCTAATACCCATGGGAACATCAGGTAAACGTCTTCTCACCACAATGGGTATACTTTTAATAAATCTTGCATGGTGTGTTATAATTTTAAGTAAATTAAGCAAAAAAAGTAAAGAAGTTTGCAGTTTTTTGACTATTCCTTTGTTGTAACAATGCTTTTTGTTCATAAATCTTTAAGTGGTGCCACACTTGTTTATTAATAGGAATATTCATTAGTGGGATGAGCTGAGTTGAGTATGTTGTAAAAAAAAATTATCAAACAGTGTATTCTGCTATTAAATCTTCTTTTTGGCTTCTGGTACTGCGGGTGCTGACAACCAGGTGGCTGATGAGCAGCACCTGTGGCCAGTTGGGATTATAGGGTCAGAGTGAGGAAAAGACATGAGCCGTGTCTTAAACTGCACATTTTCCCAAGTGCACTGGAATTTAGTGCGTAGTGCGCTATGAGTACTTCATCCGTAGTGCACACTATTGTCGCTAAATGCTGACCCAAACAGAGCACTGCACTTACAGGAAGTGACGGACTAGCATTGCCCGCTAATGTGAGCTAACTCTACTGAGCCGGTATAACCGCAGCCTCAAACACACGACCAGATCATAACTGTCATCAGGGAGTGAACAGCTTGATAGTATACTACAATATACATTAGTAATTATGTCTAAATCATTTCATAAACGTTACTTAAATCAGAACAATACCGCCTCCGATGCAGCAGGGGTCGCCACCGCTTTGTTCACCGCCATTATTTAGATCTGAAAGCAGTTCAAAAGTTCCGCCTCTTTCACTATATCAGCAAGGTGGCGTCCGTTTAGTGCGAGTAGTGTGCTTCGTTTTGCACTTTGTTTTTGGCCATTAATAGGGAAACATCCTGGTACTTGTAGTGCACTGAATTTTTGCTTAAATGACAGCATGAACGCACTACACACTCAAAAAGAGTGTTTGAAGTGCTCAAGTGCGTGGTTTGACACATGGCCATGAAGAATTATGCTGATTTCTGCACCGACAGTAACAGCCTCTGTTGGAGGCAGTGTGATGGTATGGGACAGCATCTCCCTCACTTGTCATTATTTGAGGTAATCTAGATGCAGAGAGAAATGGAGACAAGATTCACCAAACGGTAGCGATTCTATATTTCCACAGTCCAGGACCAAACTCTGTCTGCAAAGATGACACGTTGTCCTCCACAGAGTAGTGTTTACCAGAGACTATCTCCAGAATTTGGAAGTGGAGGGGATGGAAAGAAGCCCGGTCCTGAAGTCCAGGCAGGGGTTCAAAATGAAGTCACTTTCAACAGTATAAAGTTTGTTACCCAGAAGCATTGTCACAACAAAGAAATAATCCACTAAACACAAATTTCCTAAGTCCATGACATCACTGAAGCCCGTTTGAGATGATGGTGGGTGACTCACTGTCTTTGGACCACAGCAAGCAGAAATCTCGGAAGCAAATTCCTCCTTGTTTCATATTTTGATAGAAAAAATAGAAATGATTCAATAAAAGAACTGAAATTTTGAATTTTTTTTTAAAAAAGGAACTGAAGTTGGGGAATGAAGCAAGAGATTGACAGACTGGTCGGTGCGTCATCTGCACTGATGTTCAGTCTGAATTGGTCTGTCGTGGTGAAGAAGGTTTACCGATCGATCCATGTTCCTACCCTCACCGAAAGAACGAGATCACGGGTACAAGCAGCCATAATGGGTTTCCTCTGCAGGGTGGCCGGGCTCTCCCTTGGGAGATTGGATGAGGAGCTCGGTCATCCTGGAGGGGCTCAAAGTGGGGCCGCTGCTCCTCCACATTCAGAGGAGCGAGATGAGGAGGCTCGGGCATCTGGTCAGGATGCCTCCTGGACACCTCCGTGGTGAGGTGTTCCAGGCACGTCCCACCGGGAGGAGACCCGGGGGGAGACCCAGGACACGCTGGAGGGACTCTCAGCTGTCTTGGAAACGCCCCGGGATCCCCTCGGATGAGCTCGTGGCTGTGGCTGGGCAGAGAGAAGTCTGGGCTTCCCTGTTTAGGCAGCTGCCCCCGCGACCTGACCCCGGATAAGTGGAAGAAGACGGTATGGAACTGAAGTGCAGCAATAATTATACACATATAAACTGATCGTCTGAGAGACATCCTGGTGCACCAGGATAGCCTGCAAGGCTTTGTACAACTGGGGATGCAGGTCTGTTGGGGGCAGGGCAAAATTCTTCCAAACTGAGTTTGCGTTCATGCTGTACTTCTCAAACACATCACACCATTTAAACAACATCATTTTCTGTCAACAATTACTGAAGGAGAAGCCGAGATACAATGAAGAAAACCCGTCATCTGCTGTTTAATCCCCGGATGACTCCGGTTTCCATCATACTGTATAAGCT
Organism: Atherinomorus stipes; assembly: GCA_023101725.1. Taxonomy (NCBI): domain Eukaryota; kingdom Metazoa; phylum Chordata; class Actinopteri; order Atheriniformes; family Atherinidae; genus Atherinomorus; species Atherinomorus stipes. Next base: position 8,542 of record JALJCO010009475.1, read on the forward strand.
GCATTAGATCCCAGTCATCTTGGATTAATCTAAATTCTATCATAACTATCTGACAGTGAGCCATTCCCCCCCACCAGAACCGCCCATCGCCCCACACTCCTGCATGTTTTGGCTGCGTTCATCTACAATGTACTTTCTTCTGTAGTCTGCTTCCTGTATTTGGTCCACTTGAATTGGACCGAGATGATTCTGTGATCTGAATCAGTCTGTTTGTGCATGATTCCTAAAACAAAGCAGACTTTCTGAGAAAACAGGCGAGGATTGAAAACCAACGAGGTTGGTGTGAATGTGCCCTCAGACTGACTCAGCTCCTGCTGCGCATACAGATACAGGTGTTTAACGGTTCTCAAATAAAGAACAGCTAAGTGCACAACTCTGCACCAACAAACCCGCAGTCACCTAGCCCCCCCAGAGCACACACCCACCCCCCAATCTACGGTCCTTGAACTGTCACAGCTGAAATTCTTAAATTAAAGAGTGTGTGGGTCTTTTTTTGTAACAAAGTTTCTCTTCTGAACATTGAACAAGCTGCAGGCGAGTTAAAAAAAAAAAAAAAACTGTGCCGGTGCCAGAACAAAGAGCTTCGAGTCTATTAAGCAGATGAAAGAAAGAATAAATTCATCACATTCAGAAATGTACAAAAACAGCTTGATTTTGAGGATTGTTCTCAGCTTTTCATCCAAACCAGCAGGATTACTCCTGCTGGCCTCCCACTGGCTGACGTGTGCTCAGTTCATTAAGAAGCTGCTACAGGGTGCCTGCTAACAGCTCTCTTTACTGTCTTTTTTTCTGTCACCAGGTTAAAGCCAAAGAAAGTTCTGTCTGCGAGGGTGCCCTGCTTTTCCTCTACACCGGAGATTTTTACCTCAATATCAAGTTCCAGGATGACAGTACCCGGCGAGAGCTTCCTTTAGCCTGGTTTACCCTGCCCAGCGTGCACATCAGAGCCCTGGATACCCCGCTGCAGGCTGGCGCCTAGGGCTGCAAACTCCTCAGCATTATGGGTCTGAACCACGGAAAGAGTTCTGTAAATACAAAAGCCTTATAAGTTGAACTGCATGTAAATATAACTGTGTGAAAGATGATTGTTTATACAGCTAACAGCTAGCATACCAGTCGTTAAGGGGATTAAACACAGCTGTCCAGAAAATCTTTACAAGTAATGTCAGGCAAAGTTTCATTTAACCTTTATTTTGATTAGAAAAATTATAAATTGCAAAGCGGACTGATAAAAACCATCTTTATTAAGGAAACAAAGGGGTGAGCTAACTGTCGCTAGCTTATTCATAGCTGCAACTAGCTAGAGTTAAAGTTATGTAGCTCCACAAGTTGTATTTAACCATGAATCTGAGTATAAACTCACAATGTGGTTTCTAGCAGATTGTTTAGAAATTATAGATTGTTCAATGTTCCCTATGAGGAGGTTTAACCTTTTATCCAGGTAGGTTGGGTGGTTAGCTTGTTAACTTTTATTTCCCATTGTTGAGCAGCCAGATAGTTTGGACAGCTTGCAGCCTGTTTACAACCTAAAGCAAATAAATGTGTCACTTGATTCTACCATAATTTTCTTTGTTCACAAGCTTCCTGTGACATATTTTATAGAAATAAATTCAACTCCGCCTGTTTCAGCCATTTAAACCAGCTACACAATATTTCTCATCTTTATTTTCTTTGCCCCCTTCTTTTTTTTTTTTTACATAAATCTTGAGTTTAGACAGTCTTGACACACCTAGAATATTGATATTAAACTTCAACACTGAGTTATTGGCTGATTTCACTGTCTCATATCTGCTGTCGGTGAGTAACACCTGTAAATAAATGTTAGAAAGAGACAATGTCTGGCTTGCTGATATTTGTTTGTCCAAGGCATCATAGATCTGTGTTCATTTTCTCTCACTGCCTCAATAAAGATGACCTTTTGGTACCACGGTGTTTGAAAATCCATAATCTGTGATATGATTGAGGAAAAAACGGCTGCAGGCTGCTGCTGGGAGTGATGATTGAACGCCTGATAGCTCCATGATGTGCTGCAGGTTGTTGTTTCAGCTGGAAATACTGACAGCATCTTTACATTGACTGACATGGACCCTCATGCCTGGTCAGTGTACCTCTTTATCTGTGTTACGGGGGTCTAAAATCAATAAGACATTCACAGAATCCAGAAATCTTTGGAGACTACAAACTGCTACCATCCCTACTTTTTTTAGGTAAGCCTTCTTCTTAATTAAAATAAAAAATATTTCTAGAAAACTATTTTTTCGTTACCGTTTCAGTTGAATGTTAAGTCTGCTTATTTCGATTTTCTTCACTGAAATTAGACCCATGTCACTCCAGATAACTGGAAAAGCTCCCCTTTTTGTCTTGTCCATCTTGGAACTGTTTTCCAGTAACAAATGAGCTTCCCGGAGCTTTTAGGACACCACTGGTCCCTGTGGTAGCTAGAAGGAAGTTTATAAGCTAGAAGAAGCACTTTGGAAGATGGACAGTCCGGTGGCGGTAAGATCAGCTTGTATCCCTCTGGGTTTGCCAATAATGATAGCATCAAGAAGCGCTTTCCATGTACACACCCATGAAAAATGACACCACAGCTGAATCTGTATTTACAGAAAGCCGTAGTAAATGCGAGTAAGTTGCTTTGTTTCAGTGGAAATCTTTGTGTTCCTCAAAAAGACAAGAAAAAACTAAAAGAAAAACTAAAAAACACAGTTGATGCTGAAAACTTCTCTGCTCTTCCTTCAGCAAAGGACATTAAGGACAAAGGAGCAGTAAGACATTTACTGTATCCTCAGTTAGTTAATATTTTAGATGACTTACTGTATTTGTTACTGATAAAGCTGTGATTGTGTCGACTGGCTTTGAAATGCTGCTAATCCACCTTAAGAAGTCCTTTGTTCCAAGTGGTGTCAAACTCTAAACCCTGACTCATGTAACTGAGCTCCATCTATCTCTAATGCTAAATTATCAATATAACTGCCAGCTTGAGTTTGAGTTTTTTTTTATTTAAAAAGGGACAGTGCATATTAATAAACAGAAAATGTAAATATGCAGAATTATAGAAAAGCTACTGTAATTTCCATCCTTAGTTCCTTGACAAGCCAACACAATGAAAATAAAAGTAATAAGAGCAATAATAACACTGAAACATTAAAAACAATATATTATTATTATTATTTAATTATTTGTATGCACACATACACTCATACATAAACTACTGGATATTACCAAAAGTATTTGCTAACCTGCCTTGACTCACATTTGAGCTTACATGACAACCCATTCCTAATCCATAGGGTTCAGTATGACTCTGATCCTTTGCAGCTAGAACAGCTTCAACTCTTCTGGGAAGGCTGTTCACAAAGTTGGGAGCATGAAATTGTCCAAAATGTCTTTGTATGCTGAAGTATTCAGAGTTCCTTTCACTGGAACGAAGGGGCTAAGCCCAGCTCCTGAAAAACACCCCCACACCATAATGCCCTCTCCACCAAACTTTACACTTGGCACAATGCAGTCAGACAAGTACCGTTGTCCTGGCAACCGCCAAACCCAGACTCATCCATCAGATTGCCAGATGGAGAAGCATGATTCATCACTCCAGAGAACGTCTACATTGCTCGAGTCCAGTGGCGGCTGCTTTCCACCACTGCATCCAACGCTTTGCATTGCACTTGGTGATGTATGGATGGATGCAGCTGCTCCACCATGGAAACCCATTCCATGAATCTCCAAGTTTGGAGGTCTGTAATGATTGACTCTGTAGAAAGTTGGCGACCTCTTTGTACTCTGCACTTCAGCATCCGCTGACCCCGCTCCGTCAGTTTACGTGGCCGACCACTTCGTGGCTGAGTTGCTGTCGTTCCCAAACACTTCCATTTTCTTATAATACGGCTGACAGTTGAATATTTAGGAGTGAGGAAATTTCATCACTGGATTTGTTGTACAGGTGGCATCCTATCACAGTTCCACGCTGGATTTCACTGAGCTCCTGAGAGCGACACATTCTTTCACAAAGCTTGCAGAAACAGTCTGCATGGCTAGCTGCTTCATTTATACACCTGTGGCCATGGAGGTGATTGGACCACCTGATTCCCATCATTTGGATGGGTGAGCAAATACTTTTGGCAATATAGTGTATAAGTAGGTACATATGTACATCCATACACACATATATACACTGCCCGGCCAAAAAAATGTCGCCAACAAAAATAAGGTCAAACATTTAACATTTGGTTGGACCACCTTTAGCTTTGATTGCGGCAGCATTCGCTGTGTTTCCAGAAGCTTCTGCGATGTCACCAGATTTATTTGCATCCTGTTGCATCAATTTTTCACCAAGATCTTGATGATGATTGTAGAGTCTGACCACAGCACATCCCAAAGATTCTCAATGGGGTTCAGGTCTGGACTCTGTGGGGGCCAATCCATGTGTGAAAATGATGTCTGATGATCCCTGAACCATCTTTCACAATCTGAGCTCCGATAAATTCTGGCACGGTCATCTTGGAATATGGCCGTGCCATCAGGAAAGAAACATCCATTGATGGAATAACCTGGTCATTCAGTATATTCAGGTATCAGCTGACCTCATTATCTGAGCTCATACTGTTGCTGAACCTGGACCCGAGCAACTGCAGCAACCCCAGATCATCACACTGCCCCCACAGGCTCATACAGTAGCACTAGGCATGATGCTGCATCACTTCATCTGCCTTTCCGGCCACATTTCTTCCTGGAAGATGATGGGTCCACTATCCTTCCAGTTTTTCATAATGTGTTGGACTGTTCTGAACCCAGTTTTAGTAGTTTCTGCATCTCCTTAGATGTTTTCACCTCTGATGCCAATGATTTGACCCTTCTCAGACAGACTAACATCTTTTCCACGACCACGGATGTGTCTTTCCACATGGTTGTTTAGGAAATGAGAAGCAAGTCATTGCACCAGTTGGGGTTAAATAACTTGTTGCCAGCTGAAAGATAATCGCCCATGCAGTAATTATCCAATAGGAGGCTCGTACCTATTTGCTTAGTTAAATCCAGGTGGCGACTTTTTTTTTGGCCAGGCAGTGTATATATAAATATACACCCAATGTTGCAAAAAAAAAAAATCCCTTACGTTAGTTGTGAGAACAAATTTACTTTTCTATAGTAAAACTTGATAAAATGTCTCTTTCAATTATTTATTTATTTATTTATTTTATAAATTCACCACCATTAGTCCAAACAATAAGCTGACCCTCCTAGAGCAGAATGTCCACAACAAACTTACAGCATCTTCTTTTTGAGTTTAAATGAGATTTGTTATCAGGTATCAGCACAGCGTTATTAGTCACCAAGCTTCATTACCTTGTGGTACACTCGTAATTCTGATTGTAATCGCCTAAACAACCATCCATCAATCTGTGGTGATGCATTTCTCCTCCAGCCTGATGTCAGATATTTACAACAGGGATGAAAATCTGTTGTCTGAAAGAAAAACTCCAGCTTTTCCTTCAAAGCCAAAGAAATCCCCCAAAGCTGTGCTGAAGACAGTGTGGTGTCAGTCTGCATGAAAATATTAATGCAAATGAATTTCCACGAAGCCGGCGTTCAATCAAATCCCTTTTTTTCCCCCTTCAGTGCAGAACGATAAGTTCTGTCCATTCATATATACCTACAACCTTGATATGCAAATGATGTGGGGAGAGGAGCAGAGAGCCTGACATCCTCTGCATATACACTTTCAGACTTTCAGACTTAATTAATGGACTATCTGTCGCAGCACACAAGCTGGTAAATATGAAATAAGCCCAACCTGAGCTCTAATGTGTGGATATGATGCTGAGGTTTGTAGAAGAACCTCTTTTAATTAAAGTTTCTATGAATTAAAAAATAACTTTTTCACCTTGTTTACCAACGATCTATCGGAGGTCTTTCACATTTTCAGCCTTTAAAAGGGCCGAGTGTAATTTAGTTATTTACCTTTCAGTGTCTCTTCTGTCTTTGTCTCAGGCTGAGTTATTATACTGGTCAAGAAAGGAAATTTCACAATATCAGACTTTTATTACACGATTTTTGTGACCAACAGTATCACACAAACTATATTATTATGATGCAAAATAAAACTGTTATAAACTACAGTTTATTTGATTTAATCTTTAACTTTTGTGGCACTTGTTTTTAGTTTGTTTGGGAAAATGTTTGGAAGAAAATGAAAAAATTCAATACATGATTACTATGAGCAAAAATATCACGATAACAATATTCCTGCCATGTTTAAAGAAAATCAGAGTATGGTTTATTCTATTTCCTATTTAACATTTGCTGAGCGATTTCTTTTTAACATCTTTTTAGGGAAGGAAATATTTACAGTAAAAAAAAATCAGTTTGTACAGAGTAGAGTTGATATTCCTGATACAACAAAAGTGTACAATATGACAATTTAAGTCAAATATTTCTGGAAACTAAAAGAAAATCAATTTATTTTAATTTCACATAATAAAAAAAACAGAGAAATGTGTATCAGGATACAGGCCAGCAGTACAATATATCGCGATACTACAGGAAAGACGATATATTGCAGTATAGCGTTTACAGCACACTAAACTGTTTTTCACCGTACATCAGTGTTAAATGGATCATTGTGTGGTTTCACAAGAATAAATAGAAAAAAAGGAAACAAATACAAATGAACATATTCATCTGAATATTTATACACACAAACATCCATATTAGGATCAAATCACAGAACTAGACCGTCCTCTAAATCAGTGGTTCACAAACTGTTGGAGCCACGACCTCGAATATAAATTTGTGTTCACGACCCCAAATGATTTATTAATAATAATAATGATAATAATAATAATAGTTAATAATTTATTAATCCCAATAAGAACATTCATTCTCTGCTTTTAACTTGTCTGAAGTTTAACCTGAGCAGTGGACAGCCAATCAAAGCGGCCGGGGAGCAGTTGGTGCGGGTGAAGGACCTTGCTTAAGGGCCCATGATGGTTCACCTGAGTCCCACGTTGGGGACTCGAACACGTGTCTGCCGCACCAAAGCCCACAACATTACCACTAGGCTACCCATTCCCAAATTACCCACTAATAACTATAGACCCCTTCAAAGTTTACAAACAGTGACGTTTTCTGGTGGGCGGGGCTTAGCCTGGAGGCAAAAGCAGGTTTTGGTGGCTTTTTCGTAAATGGAGTTTTCAAACAAGTGTTTCAGTCTGGGAACTGTGGGAAGACGTCCAGACACTCTACGGACGTGACAGCTGTTTTAGTAAATTAACACGAGCAGACGGAAGCTGGCTGATCCAGACTCCTTACAGGAGAGGATGAGGAGCTTCTGCACTGCGGACGGTGGAGTGGACGGACGTGTGTGTCCAGCAAAGAGACGCTCAGAGCAAAGAATCAGCTGGATGCTTACAACTATGTCAGAAATGGTCACGACACATTCTAACTATAAAATACTTCAATCTACGTTTGGAACTTTGTGTGCTGCGGTCGGAAGTTTTGCTGCGCCAGGTTAAAGCAAGAAGAACGACATGAGACCTGAATTATCGTCAGTCGGGAAAACATCATTTTAAGAGCAAACTGCACCTGCATGGCTGGTAAGTTTAAGCTAACGGAAATACTTGCAATGCAGCAGCTGTTACACTCGTTCTGATGTGTTATGATGATTCGTTGTATTGCTTTTAGGGAAGTGCAGAACATATTTGACGTTTTCAGTTTCATATTGCAGACTAGGCTCTTGTTGCATCGTACCGTACCGCACCATACCGTACCGTATCATACCGTATCGTACCCTATCGTACCATCTTCTTCCGCTTATCTGGGATCGGGTTGCGGGGGCAGCTGCCTAAGCAGGGAAGCCCAGACTTCCCTCACCCCGGCCACAGCCGCCAGCTCACCCGGGGGGATCCCGAGGCGTTCCCAGGCCAGCCGGGAGACGTAGTCCCTCCAGCGTGTCCTGGGTCTCCCCCGGGGTCTGTTCCCGGTGGGATGTGCCTGGAACACCTCACCAGGGAGGCGTCCAGGAGGCATCCTAACCAGATGACCAAGCTCCTCACCCTATCTCTAAGGGAGAGCCCGGCCACCCTGCGGAGGAAACTCATTTCGGCCGCTTGTAACCGTGATCTCGTTCTTTCGGTCATGATCCACAGCTCATGGCCATGGGTGAGGATAGGAACATAGATGGACCAGTAAATCGAGAGTTTCGCCTTCTGGCTCAGCTCCTTCTTCACCACGACGGACCGATCCAGAGTCCGCATCACTGCAGACGCCACACCGATCCGTCTGTCCATCTCCCGTTCCATTTTTCCCTCACTAATGAACAAGACTCTGAGATACTTGAACTCCTCCACCTGGGGCAGGACCTCACTCCCGACCCGGAGAGGACACTCCGACCTTTTCCGGGTGAGGACCATGGTCTCGGATTTGGAGGTGCTGATTCTCATCCCAGTCGCTTCACACTCGGCTGAAAATCGTTCCAGCGAGAGAATGTTGCATCATTCATCAGAATTATTTGAACTGCAAATGTGAGCATTAATGACGATCGCCTCCGCTCAGTCTTTTTATCTTAATGAACCATAAATGTCTTTGTTTTCTCTGAGGACTAGTGTCCCCTGGTGTCCTAAAACACTTTAAATTACTGCCACAAACATTGTTCCTCCTATTCTGGCACCCAAACACACAACAAGACGACATATTTAAGTCGTAGCAACACCTGAGAAAGCTCATTTCTACGTTCTTCGCTGTGCGCTTTCCTCTGTTTTTGCCTCCAGCTACAGCAGCGACGTCACTGTGACGTAGGCCGTGAAGGGGTCTATTAGTAATAACTTAGTTATTATGCAATAATTGGAAAAAAATTAGTGTTTTTTTAACAGATTAAAGACCCTTAACCTAACTTTTAGACTTTGAAATGATGCATTTCTGACGCGTTTTGATGGCACACCAACATTCATTATGCACATTTTCAAACCATCGCTGCTCAGCAGCATCTCGTGGCTCAGAAACAGCACTGTGTAACTTTTCCATCCATGACGCAGCTGTGACGTTGCAGCTGAAGACTGGTTTTGCACCACGTCACATGCAGATATGAACCAGAAATGAACACAGAGGGTGTTTTAAACGGTCATCATGTCGGATTTAGCAAAGAAACATGATGAAACATTACCGCAGGAAGAGAGGAAAAGAAAGAGAGGAATGGACAGAACAAGAGTTAAGATAAGACTGTCTGTTACTGGCTTGCACCTCACAGCGCAGGTGAGGTGCAAGCCAACACAAAATACTTAAAACTATAAGAAAAATAACTGGAAAATACAACAGTGCTGCAGGGTATTAAGATCCTTTAGAAAGCGCATAAAATAAGTTAAAAACAGAGAAATGAATAAAAACTGTACCTAAAAACTGCCCTATAGATGGAATTAAATGCTAATCTAAAAAAGTGGGTTTTGTTTGTTCATATTAGTGCAACATAAACACCAAAAACAGAAGTGCTGGTGAATTGTTCATGGTAGCAACATGTGTGACTGGCTCAGAGGTAAACGTGACTGCAGGCAGCTGCTGGTATTATCGGCTCAGCCTCCGTCTTCTTTCATCACTCCTGGATGAATCTCTGCAGTCAGTTTACAGGTAACCTACAGTTTCTTCTCTGAGGACTCCTTTCATGCAAATATGTCGTACCAAAAGGTTGTGGGAACACCCTAATAATACATTATAATAATAAAAAACTAGAAAATGCACCTCTGCTTGTGTCTGTGTGGTCTTGGTCTTCATCTCAGTCACTCTGGCTCTGAACAGTCAAGGTCTCATGGCTGCTTCAGAGGAACTCTGCTGTCTGCTGCTGTCGGAAAAGACATTTTTGTGTCTAGGGATGCATGGTATTGGAATTTTGGCCGATATCCGATATACCGATATTTTCAAACTCATGTGGCCGATAACCGATAACCGATATCGATATCGATATTAAAGCTGAAAAAAATGAGTTGTCATTGCAAATAGCAGTTTTGTTATCCGTTTCCGACACTTTGAAAAAAAGGGGGCGGGAAAAAATATCGATACACTGAAATATTGCAATATTTTCATATGCAGATATCAACATGGATACATAAAAATGTGGCATCGATCTATTTTACTTACAAAATCTAGTGAGATTTCATCGTTCTGTAACAAAATCTAATGATATTTCGTGAATTCCTGCTAGATTTTGTAACATAATGATTAAATATTGTGAGATTTTGCTAGTAAAATAGATGGATACTGTGTTTTTAAATGTCAATATAATATCAGCATATGAAAATATCATGAAACTTTTGTGAATTCTCCCGAGATTTCGTAACAGAACAATGAAATATTAAAGATTTCATTAGTAAAATAAATCGATACCGCATTTTTGAATGTCGATGATATTGTGTGATATCGTATGAAAATAGCGTGACATTTTTCTAAATTCTTGTGAGATTTTGTGACAGAATGTTGAAATATCCCAAGATTTCATCAGTAAAATAGATTGATACCGCGTTTTTTAAAAATCAATATGACATCAGCAAATGAAAATATCTCGATATTTCAGTGTATCAATGTTTTTTCCCACCCCTAATCTTTAGAAGTTTTAAAGTCTGTAAAAAGAAGTTTTTTAAGGAGGAAAAGGAAGGGTTTTTTTGTTAGATAATAGAAACAGCGGGCTTATCGGTTAAATATCTGTTAAATATGGGTTAAATATCGGTGGGATGGCCGATACTCTGTTTTAAGGCCGATATAGGCTGATACCGATAGGGGGCCGATCATATCGTGCATCCCTACTGTGTCTGTGCTGTTCGGTGTTGGTTTGGTGTCCGTATCCGTACAGTTTCCATTATTAAACTTTACTGTCGAAGCTTCTCCAGAAGCGCGTTCGGCGTTCTGCAGGTGGGCTGAGCAGCTGCTTAAGAGCTGTGAACATGGAGCTAAATATAGAGCGACCACAGAGCCAGACGCCCGCCGCTGATTAACACAACTGTTTCAGCTCTTCTGCTGCATTTAAGAAACAATGCGGCTGACGTCTCGACTGCTGCACCTCCTCACCGAGACGTCGCGCTTGTTCCTGCTTTCTCATGGCAACTTATTTTGCAGTGGTTCATTAAAACCCTAAAATTAGTCAGATGGAAAAAAGGTCCCTTGTGGTAAACTCTTTAAAAGCTTAACAGGAGAGGAAATGATGTTGATGCATTAAGAAACATTATTTACAAATGTAGCCCACATTAGTGATGCTCCGGTTCATAAAAGCTTTTACTTTTCCTCTTCTGGGTCATTAAAAAAAAAGAGAAAAGTTTGTTTATTTCCAACTAAATTTGAGATATTTTGAAAGTAAAGAAAGGCCAGTTTTGATGAAGCTGGGATGAAATAAGCAATTATCAAGCCTCACTTCCAGGATTAGATTACACAGTTGAAATAACATCTTTTCCTGTTTGTCAACATGAGATAAACCAGCTCTCGTTTTTTTGGTGCAAACAGAGTTCAGTTTGAATAATTGTTGAAATGAACAAATTAAGGATGTAACAATTACCGATAAAAAAGCTAAATCGTGACATACAGTCGTCCTCAAAATTATTCACCCTCCAATTAAAAAGGAAAAAAAATCAGCTGTCTGTGAAATAAATTGAAATTAACAAAAGTAATAATAAACAAAAAATTATGAAATTAATTACACTGATTTTGAATTGTGGTTTGAAAGAAATATAAACACACATAGAAAAATAAACAAGTAAACAAGCATGATGGGGCTCTGAAGCTAAAATTTTGTTGAACACTTTGAGGCAATCACTGCTATCAGGTGTTTTCTGTAACGTCCAATCAGACGTCTGCACCTGATGACAGGTATGTTGGTCCACTGCTCGTGGGAAAGGTGCTGTCATGTGTCAGGGACAGTTTTTTTTTTTTTTTTTTTTTTTTAATGATTATTTCCAACCATAATTCAAAAGCAGTATTTTATTTCACAAAATTAAAATTTTGTAAATTTTTATTTATTATTAGTTTATTTAGTTTTGTGTTATTTGAATTACTGTTGTGAATTTAGCCTTTTCTTTACTTGGAGGGTTTAATTTTGAGGACGACTGTATGTATAGTAAGATTGTGTGCGTGTGTGTGTTGTAATGCATGAGCATTGTGGTGCTGAGTCATCATGACAGATGTTCGTGTTGTTGTGTGAAAACTGTGTGGTTCCCAGGAAGAATAGCTGCTGCTTGGCAAAAGCAAAGCAGGATCTAAATAAACAAATAAAAGATTTATAGAATATACAAATAGTTGTGAGGAAGACTCTCCAGTTAGTGGCTGGTGAGGTTCTCACCAGAGTTCCAGGACCAGAACCGGGACCAGGACAGGTGTAGCATCTGTGATGGTTTGTGGGTCCACGAGTGTCTGTGGCAACATCAGTTTTGTGAAGCAATCAGACTCAGACTTGTCTGCTGATTTGAGTCAGGCGTGTTGCAGCAGGGAGACCATGAACACCTGCAGGACGTCGGCCCTGGAGGACCAGGACTGGTGCAGAGGTTTGATGAAGGGCAGCAGGACTATGCCAGACCTCGTCCTGCAAACTTACAGCAGTTTGACTTCGTAAACGGAGTGTGTGATTTTGTGACCGAAATGGAAATGTGAGCAAAATCAGACGTTTCTGGAAACAGCTGTTGTAGATTATTTTCAGGTCTGTGACGTTGGAGTGTTTCCTGTGTGCAGGGTGGCCAGAGAAAATAGAGGGTGGCCAAGGGCTATTAAAGGATAACTTTTAATTCTTTAAATCTGGACTTTATTTCTAGGAATTTATACGTGCATTTACTCATCAGTGACATTTCTGCGCTATTTAGATGAATCATAGATCTGCATATATCCATATAATGGCAGTGAAGGGGTCAGAATGAATGGGCCTTTATCTGCAAACTCTTTAATTTCACCAATACACTGCAAAAACTTAAATCTAACCAAGTATATTTTTTTCATTTCTTGTAAAAATATCTCATCACACTCAAAATAAGACAAAACCACCCAAAGAGAAACATTTCAGTGAGATATAAGAACTTGTTTTAGGACAAATGCATTTTATTTCAAGAAATCTTATAAGAAAATTTCACTTGTTCCATTAGTAGATTTTTGGGGGGCTTATTACAAGCAAAACAAACAATTTTTTTTACTTATTTTAATAGTGTTTAAGATTTTATATTTTTATTTTCTTTTTTGCGTGTAATAAGCAGTTCAGTGTGTGTCGCAAACAAATGACCTCACAAAACTTATGATGACCTCCCCACACTGAAAACCAGAGCTGAAGACGGCTCAGTTTTGTGAACGGACTAAATGGGGGTGGTGTGGTGTCGGCCCACTGAGGGCCGGGCTAAGTAGGTGCTAATGTGAAAGGAACATTATTGGTTGGGGCAGTTCTGGGTGGTACCTTCCTGGATACATTTGCATAAGAAAGGGCGAGTTAATTAGGAGTGACAGACCTATGAGGGACTGTGGCAAAACAGCAATGGCAGAAAATGGTAGGTCTGGTTTAATAATTTTATTTATTTTATTTTTATTAGCTTATAAAGATTTTGACATTCAAATATAAGCAAAGCATGCTGCACGTGTTAATAGTACATAAAAGTTGATCAAAATGAAAAAAAAAATTGCAGGGGTGGCAGCTTTTTGTTCAGGGGGTCATTGCCCCTGTGGCAGGTACAAGGGCCCAGGCGGGATTCGATCACACAAACTTCTGGGTGAGAGTCACGCGCACGTCACAGTCAGCCAAAGGGTATCGTTGTAAAAGAGTAGCCAGGGCGCGTGATCAGTCGGAGGCATAACGACAGGACCCCACACTGTCACACCTGCACCGTCCTGCAGATCTTCTGGAGCTTTCCATCTCAAAAAGCCGATCCTTAGACGGTCATCACGCTCGTGCCAGCTCGGGGAAACAAACACTGCGAGGCGTTTTATGATCAGCTGAGGAACAAATTTGCCCCTTACTCACTGCTTTTCCTTTCTTTCCCCCCCCCCCCCATTAAAACAGTTTCACATGGTGAGCATAGTTCAGGTCCTAACTTTATTGTGCCTCTAATTGAACAATAACAGAATGTGGCCTAAAAATCTTCTTTTAATGTAAAAGCAATTTACAAAATGAGCAAATAACTGCTGAAAAGAGGGAAACAGGGTGCATGCTGGGAGAAAGTGAAACGTCCTGTTGCTTCAGTTTCGGCCATTTGGCGCGTTCTCGCCCCTGAAAATACCTGAACCAGTTTAAACTTGATGATCGGGAGGTTTTAGGATCCCAGTCCGTGGGGTGGCTGTTTTCAGCACCGTGGACAGCGCACCCGCACGGGGCGCGCGATTCTGGCGGGAGCTGAAATGTCAAAGAAAAAACACCGAGTTCAAAGTTAAAGCTCTCCCTCCAGATGATGATGAGGAGGAGGAGTGGTCGTCGTGGAGGAGGGGGGGAGGAGAGGGGGTCGCTGTCAGTCGTGGACCCGCGGGGATCAGGCGTCCAAGTAACTCAGGCCAGAAGCCCGAGTGAATCGTGACACTTGGAAAAAGAGAAAAACACGGACAGGAGGAGCGACGCCCACCCGCTACTGTACGGAGCGTAAACTGTGGAGCCTTTTTCAATATGAGCAGCTCGTGACACGCGTGGATCACTAAGAACCACGACAAGATTTCACAAATCAGCTCGGAGTGACGCGCCGACTGTCCGGACCAGGACGGGGCTTGGATGCGCGCAACGGAGCATGTGTGCCACTGCGGTCTGCTGAGCGCGTGCGAGCTGTCATCTCATCCCAGCTGTGAAGTTTCCCTTCAGCTGAAGCAGCTTCAGAGGAAAACATGCAGATTTGAGGGAAGTTGGCGGAACCTGTTGTTAACCTGCAGCTTTGTTGGAGGATTTCTCTGTTTTTGCTGAAATAAAGCGAGAAAAGAAAAAAGAAGTAAACCCTGATTTTTTTTTTATGTTTCTTGAAGACCCATAATTCTTCACACTTCGCTGCTCCTCTGCGACCCTCCCATCTTCCGGACGACTCAGCACATTTGTGATGGGATGCGCGGTGTTTGCGTGGCAGATTCGCGGATTTCACGGACAGTAAATTGATTTTTTCCCTCTTCTTTGCTGTTTATGGAGAATGGCTTCTAAAAATAGCCTGGATGCTGATGAGGTTGCAGCGAACAGGTTGCTCAGCTGAAACTTAAAGACATGCGGAAAGATGTCCAGCTGTAGGACATTTTGATCCACAACGCAAAGTTAGAGCGGAGCTTCGAGGAGAGATTAAAAAGACAAATCTTTCTTTCAGGCTGATTTATTTTGTTACACACATTTGTTTCTTCACATCTTGCTGCTTTGGGAGAGTGAAGACCAACAGGCGATCTTGGAAGCAGCTTGTTGATGGCACTGCGCACAGGGAGGACTTGGTTTGGGCAGGTCTTGCGCAGGGTGTCTCGGCTGCAGGGCTCCTGGTCCAGGCGATCCAGCAGCCTCTTGTGTCTCTCCGCTAACCAGGAGCAGGATCCGGGGATCTGTCACCGGGATCACTCCAAGGCGGGAGGCTTCCACCGGTGCTCCGCAGGCGCTCACCGTCCCCAGAGCGCACCTTTCTGCGCCTCCGCCTCCACGCGCTGCCCGCAGGGCTTTTATCACGCTTGTTGCGCCTTCCCGGGGAATCCGAGGGGACATGAACCCCTCGGTCGCCGGTTCCTGTTGGCCATGAAGCGGCAAAACGTGCGGACTTTATCTCTGATCATTTGCACGTTTACATACCTGCTCGTAGGGGCCGCCGTCTTTGACGCCCTGGAGTCAGACTTCGAGATGCGCGAAAAAGAGCAGCTGGAAGCCGAGGAGAAACGTCTCCAGGGGAAATATAACATCAGCGAGGATGATTACCGCAAACTGGAGAGCATCATCATGGAGGCTGAGCCCCACAGAGCCGGGGTGCAGTGGAAATTCGCGGGGTCCTTTTACTTTGCCATCACGGTGATAACCACCATAGGTAAGCCTCAGCGTGTTTTGTGAGTCAAACCCCGAAAAAATCAGTTTAAAAAAGGCGCAATTTATTATCACGCAAGTATATTTTAAGGCGATTAAACAGTTGTAGATTTTTATTCACGGGAAGAGAGCAGAGATTCATAAAAGAACAAGTCGGTGTAAAGTTTGTGAGCAACGTGTTGCAGCGCTCCGTCTGCAGCATGGGAGGATATTTAGATGTTATGCTTCTAAACATCACGATAGACTGAAGATAGTTTTAAAGGGCTGATGAAATAATGTCTCCTGGAGCAGCTTTGGACGGTGCGTCAGCAGCAGCCGCAGCAGAAAGTCCGCCAGAGACGCGCGAGCTCGGGGCTACAGACGTGGGAAGGCTGGAGGGAGCTGGTGGTGCTGAATGGACAGCTCCTCCAGCGAGACAGTTCAGCTACAGAAACCTGACGTCACATCTGCTCACCGCGCTCACTTTTCCCAGTTAATGGAGCATTTTTAGGCCATAAAAGAGAGATTTGGACCAGATTTGTTTTTGTGGCCACAAACAAAATGAGTCTAATTTTACTTTGCTGCATAGTGACCCAAAGAAAACTGAGATAGACTGAATTCTTCAGATGCAACTTACATGACATCACTTTATTGCATCTGTATGATAATGTTATTGCATTTTAATCACTATTATGATAAAACAATAAAAGCATAAGAAAACAAACAGAATGTGAAATTTTAGTCAGCAAAGTTGGGATCATGTGTCAGGTCATACTGTTTGTTCAGGATTAGGACTTTTAGCTTTGGTAGAAGAGGAAGAAGAGGAGGTGGGGGTGGGGGGGCTAATGCACCATGCCTGTGCTCCTCTGTCCTGTTTGCCAGGCAACACTTAACAGGGCCGGCTGCACCGGCAGAGAAGGTGGACCTGCTGCTGTTTCCAGGCTACGGCGTTGCTGTCATTGTCATATTCATGCTGTGTGAAGTGGTAACATTTCTGCAGCGGCTGCGTCCCCTCTGCAGGAAGCAGGCTGCTCTGCCCGCTGGCAGAACAGCTGAGGAGATGGTCGGACTTTTCCTGCAACATATGCAGCAGGTCAACCTCGCGGTGATGTATGATGTGAAAACGCAGACAGGGTTGATTTTCTGCAGGGCAGGTGTGACAGCATGAGGTGTTCCTGCTGCGGGACACAGCTTCCTTCATGCTTCAAGTCCGAATGAAATGAAACGAAATAAAAGATACCTTATGTTTTCCTGAAGAGAAATTCAGTCATTTCTATTCGTACTGATAAATTTGATTTAAAAATCCCTCTGAAAACAGTCAGATTTGACCTGGAACACGTTGATTTCTGATTTAGAAACACAAACAGCTTCCTGGTTAGAAACCCTGGTTTTCTGAAACATGGACAAAAATAAGAAAACAACAGTTCCTGGAATGACTGGAGTAAATATTTATCGTGGCCAGTTTTATCCTTGAGCCCAGTCTGAACCCTCAAGCTTTTTATCTTCAGGATTAGTTCTCCAGGTTTCTTCAAGGACTTTCCAAAACTCTTCTTTGGATGTTCCTGCGTTTTGTTGCCATAACTCAGCGGACTCAGGGAGGATTTATCCTCCATCGGACCTGTTGTCGTATTTTCAGTCCAGTTCTTGCATCATGCAGCATTCCTCAACCTTTTCTCCCTGTTATCCTTCCGTAAGAATGGATTTTTGACAGCCCCTCTTCCAGGAAACCATTTCTGATGAGGCTTTGGCCAACAGTGGATGGATCGGCTCCGGAAAATAATTTATACTTTATTAATCCAGATTAGGAAATATGTTTCTCTGAATTTAACTAATCTCAAGTTAAAGGATAAGTTTCTTTTTTTTCAACCTGGACCTTATTTCTAGGAGTATATACATGCATTTACTTACCGGTAAAGTTTCTGCATCACTTTGAGTCCTTCGGAATATTTTGCTTTAGGTTACCTTCGGTGTACGTCCAGTAAAATGGCGGAGACGGGGCAGTCACTTAGACATTATCTGCAGCAATACTCCTTCATTTCATCAACGCTTTAAGAAGAATGAACGAACGAATGAGTACTATTGTCCCGTGAGTTCAGAGTTTCGCAAATTGTGTTTTTTTTTGTTGTCTGGTACTAAGCTGCTCTTCTCTGCTGTACTACGGAAGTGCGCATCATGAATGTGCGGCCCTGAAAAGTGAGAACACCCTAATAACCACCTGAGAAAGCTAAATCTGGACTCACGGAACAATAGCACTCGTTCGTTTGTTTATTCTACCTAAAGTATTGGCGAAAATCAAGGAGTTTTGCTGCAGATAATGCCTGATATAGTGGCTGCCCCACCTTGCCCATTTTTTTGAACGTACACCGAAGGGTGACTCAGCGTAATATCCTCCGAAGGACTCAAAGTGATACAGAAACTTTAAATGCACGTATAAACTCCTAGAAATAATGTCCAAGTTGAAGAAAAAAGGAAGTTATCGTTTAAACCTGAGAGCAGTGGGCTGGCAATGACAGCGCCCAGAGAGCGGTTGGAAAAAGTTTGCCCCCTGAAGAACCCGGGGTACTGGTGGGGATATTAAGAGAAATGGAATGGGACTAGGTATCGAACGTAAATTATAATGTGAGGGAGAGGAAGAGAAGAGATTTTGTCCGGGCGAGTGAAGTGGGTGGAGAAGAAGCAGGAGGGGGTGGGGGGGTCAGAAGGAAGCCTCCTGCTCAGAAACATAAAGCATCGAGGTAGTAGTAGTGATGGTGGTGTGAGCGGGAGGGAACAGGGAAGGCAGGAGAAAGAAGAAAATAAAACATAATAAAAGCTCCGAAAGCGCCGCGACCGAAGCCCACAGAAGAAGAGAGAGAAAGAGGAGAGGCCCAGGAACAGAGAACGGGGGCAATAATAACCAGAGTTAAAAAATTCGGTTAAAAAATTAAAAAAAAGGGAAAAATTTATGGAGTTACCAATAAACGAGAAAAAAAACAAGTTCGGGGGGAGGGGAGGGTCAGGCCCCTCCCCCCCCCCTTTGTGCAATCCAAAATTTTAATAAAATTCTTAATCAAAGGGGGGTTCCCCCAGGGGGGGGAACAGCCCCAAAATTAAAATTTAAAAAAAAAAGAGTGTGTGTCTGAAAAAGAGTGTGTGGGGTAACAAGAACGGGGAAAAAGTCTCTGTAAAAAGAGAAAAATGAGCTCTGCGGAGGGGAATACCCCAGCAGGCGTGAAAAAAAGCCAGAAAAAAAATTAAGTTAGGAGAAAAAATATTATTTTTTTATTATAATAATATTTTTTTATTATTATTATTTCTTTATCAAAAACCAAGAAATTCTAAAACATGGAAACATGAAATCTTAGCTCTAATCAGAAATAATATACTTTATACTTAAAATCAGAACGTCTGCTCTCTTTATATTATAATAAATTAAAAAATAATTAAAATAAAAATAATTTTAAAATTATTTTTTTCTTATTATTTTTCTTATTATTTCCCCCTTAAACCTTGATGTATTTTTAACTAAATTGAATTTTCTTTTGGTAAGAAATGAGATGTGTAAAAAAAAAACCTCCAAACAATTCCCTTCCCTGAGACGAGCGACAGAAAAGAGAAAGAAAGGATGTATTTTTAAAATATAATAAAAAAAATAATGAGAGAGAAAAAAAAATTTTTCATAAAAAAAAAAAAAAAAAACTCCTTGCCGCCCAATCAGCCAAAATGCCCTAAATGAGGACCTCGCTCAGGGGCCCAGTGGGGTTCACCTGAGTGCCGTGATGGGGACTCAAACCCGGGTCTAACGCGCCAAAGTCTGCAGCATTAACCACCAGGCTACCCACTGCCCATCAAGCAGCAATGAGAGAGAAGTGATGCCAACCCAGAAGAGCCAATGATCGCAGTTCACCCCTCGGTCACTAGGGGTGGGCTCCGAAAGTGAGTCAAGCCACATAAACTCCCACGTTAAAAAAGCCAACTTCACAGCAGAAATAAACATGTTTACAGCAGAAATAAACATGTTTATGACTAAAATAAACATGTTACTACGTGTCCAAAAATGTTGGTGAAGGAGCGCTTCCTGGATTCAGTTCTGACTCTGTGGATGGGGCAGTATGAATGGATGAGCAGAAAGAACTCTCCCTTAAAAGACAAAAAGCCTTTATTTCTATGGCATAGTCATAATGACCTTAAAATAAAAAGAAAAATAAAATGGTTTATTTATTATTACGCGTTAAACGCGTAATAATAAATAAAGGCCAGTGGGACAGTGCCTTGGAGTTCTCTCTGCTCATCACATGTTTACAGCCTGGTTCAAAAAAAACATTTTAGGTTTGACAGATCAAGTTTACCGTCATGTCAACTGTGAGGGAGGTGATTTTGTTCTTTTTATAGAACTCAACAATTTAGATTGCACATAATTAGGGATATCTATCTATCTATCTATCTATCTATCTATCTATCTATCTATCTATCTATCTATCTATCTATCTATCTATCTATCTATCTATCTATCTATCTATCTATCTATCTATCTATCTATCTATCTATCTATCTATCTGCCTACCTATCAATATATATATATAAATTGTACTACATTAATCTCTCTGCATTTTACCCATCTCTGGATTAACCAGAGAGCAGCAGTGGGCTGCCACATCTTGCTGCCTGGGGAGCAGTTGTTGGGTGTTAAGGACCTTGCTGAAGGGCCCACAATGGGGCCACCACTGTGGGTTTTGATTGACAGACGGCTGCCGGTGTTTGCGCTAGTGGCTAGCTCCCTGCTTGCTCTCAGGAAGGCCTCAGCGTGCAGCAGAGGAGAACAACTACAGCAGCTTCTCTCCGTTAGCTTCTGCTAGTTCTGGGTTAGCTCGGTTAGCTCTTAGCTCAGAGCTATTCGGCCGTCAATCTTTCGCTCCCATGCCCACAGGCCTCCCCTCTGTGACGGTGAGAACTAAAGCTAAAGCGTTGCTTCAGCTCTTCAGAAAGCAACCGGTCACCTGAGCGGGAGGATCGTCCAACTTTAAACTACGGATGCATCTCCTCTCATAGCTTGACCCTGAAAAGCAAGAGAAAATGTTTTTTCCCTTTGGACAATTTCGATAACAATAAATGTGTTTAACAATTGGATGAGATCACAGTTCATGATTTTGTCATATTAGTGAAATAATCTCAGAATGTGTTAAACATAGATGAGGTAACAAATATTCACTTTTGGCAAAACTGAAAAGAATTTGCTTTAGTAAACAGTAGAACAGTTAAACCTGTTCTGGAAACCTGATGATGTCTGAAGAAGTTGTGGCATTTTGAATGTTGACACATCACGAAAGCTGAAATGGGAGAAAAGCTTCCTGAATATTTTGCACTTTTCACTCCTCTCACCTGATACAGCCTATTTCACACACAACATGTAAACTTATGCATCAACTAAACTGTTATTTGTAACATGGAGTAGCTGTTCCATAAATTCAACTAACACTTCTTACAAAAAACAAATAAAAAACAAAGCAGTAGTTTTTTGGGGGGAAAACCCTCTTTGTTGATTGACATGAATGTTGCTCCGGCAACTTAGGCCTGTTTTAGCGTGACCGGTTACATATTCAGAGGTTACCATGTCAAACGTCGGTCTCTCACACACACCAGATATGAATCATTTCATGTCTGCTCTTATCTTTAAAAAAAAATCCATGTGTGGCAAAGTACCAAACAAGGGCCAAGTCAATCCCCAGACTCCCCGGAGAGAGTAATACGCACCAAGGTCATTACACTTAACTAAAACCGATGAAAAAACTAAAACTGAAATTGAAAAAAAAAAACACATTTTTGTTGACTGAAATGAAAATAAAAATGACTTTTTTTTTAAACAAGCAATAACTAACTTAAACTGTATTGTGTCTTTACAAAACTACCTAAAACTAACTAAAATTGTTGCAAAAACACCCTTAATTTTAGTATTTGTAAATGTGTTTAATACATAAACCTTTTGGGTTGACAATTTCTATTTCTATTTACTTTGCTGTACTGGTTTTACTGAGTGACTTTCTGATGATTCTGAATGTCACACCAGAAAAATACCTATAATTTAAGGGAAAAAAACTGAAACTAATAATAACTAAACTGAAACTAACCATTTTCCAAAAAATAAAAACTAATAAAAACCAGCAAACCAGAATAAAAAAAAAAAAAAAAAAATGAATTGAAAAACAAAAAGTCAAAACTAAACAAAAACTGGAAAGAATGTAACGCTTGATGCACGCTAACCAGTCACCCAAAGAAATGTGGCGAAGCAGCCAGAGCGCATGATCAGTCGGAAGCCCGTCGTGTCCCGTGCAGGCTGCCACCCGTTAGTAACGCATGGACTTCTCACCAGCCCACATGCATCCTGCCGACAACGCCAAAATGTGGAAAAGTACGCAACATGAGCCCCCGTGTACCTTCCACATTCAGATTTTTTTCTCACGTAATTCTCAGGTTTAATATCCAGTTGTGTTCAGTCAGTCCCATCATCATCATCATCATCATCATCAGATGTGTCTCCATCTGCAGCTGAAAATAGACCTGCACCATGAGCCGATCATCTCGGTCTATTATAGCTTAGACCAGGAGAAGAAGAAAAGCCGAAATCAGAGAAAATGGCCTGAATCATGCGATGAAGGCGCATGATCGTATTTCAGATCATCTTCCAGCAGGGACGGCGTGTTCAGGACGGGCAGACGCTCAATTTCTGATTTTCTTTGGTGCCTGAGGAGCAGTAATTAAATCAGAAGGTCCGACCGCTCGCAGGACAGTTCCTTCAAATCAGTTTGATGACTTCATATGTTGAGATTCCAGGTGGAATAACGATTATTTTCAGGTAATATTCAACACAACCAGCCGTGTCTGCAGGCGGAGCAGCTTTCATTTCTTTTTCATTGTTTTTTTTTTAACCTTTTCTTGTAGTAATTGGAAGGCCACAAACACACCGTCCAGCTGAGATTCATCACCCTCGCTCTCTGCTGTAGATGCAATAGCAGGAGGGAAGGAAATAATGAAAGGCCGTCTGTTCTCCTGCATCATGTCCGTCATCATTCCCACCTCTAAAAGTGAACGTAGCTTTGTGTGAAATGAAACTCTGCTGCAGAGATAAGGAAATAATCTCAGCCATGTCAACTGGGAGACGCTTGAGGAAGCTAATTAAACTCAGTGCCATCATGTGCGACTGTGGAAATAAGGAGCAAAGATGTGTGTGAAGATATGTGGTGTTGCACGCTCTCAGGGCCGGATGTGTGTATTTTCTTATTTACACAGTAATCATAGATGCTTTGACAACACCGCCAGGTTTGTCATGTTCACGTAAATCTGAAGAGCTCATTTCATGAATATCAGCGTTTTCCATCGTTCAGGACACTGAGGACGGTCACATGATGCACTAACACCAGACCAACGAGAGGAAAAGCTGAAGCAGTTTGATGAATATGAAGCTCAGACGTCTTTATGATGCAGGATGCTGCTTCATCTGAAACAAGCTGCTGTTACTCTGTAAAATCTTGCGTATAAAACAGCATCTGTGACGTTTTCAACCTTTATTCAACCTGAAGAAGAAAAACCTGTTTTTATTCTTGTGTGTTTATGTAAAATTTCTCTTGTATATGAGCGTATGTGTGTGTAGATCTGTACAAACATGTTGAGGTGAAGAAATATCTTTAAAATGTTTGTTTGATTCTCTTTGTTTAGTTTGTTTTTCTCCTGTTTTTTTATCTAACCGATCTGTTTTCTGAGGGGAAAATTCCCAGAAACGCACCCAGTTCTGTTCCCATTGTGACAATACAAAGGGATAAAAAGATTATTGGAGTTATAGCAAATGCAGATGCTACAAAAACAGAAAAAAAATAACTAGGTGGAGATGTTTGTGGTTATCGTCGCAGATAACCTCTAACTGGCAATAATGCAGTTAGAGGTTACAGGAAGTAGAAACACAGTCATCAAAATTATTCATACCCTCAAATAAAAGAAGGAAAAAAAGATGAAATTGACAAAAGTAATAATAAATAAAAATTCTATGAAAATCATGACATTGATTTTGAGTTATGGTTCAACAGAAACATTAAAAACAAAAACACAAGAAAATAAAACAAGTAAACAAGCATGATGGGGCTCCGAAGCTAAAATTTTATTGAGCAACACTTTGAGACAATCACTGCAATCAGGTGTTTTCTGTAACGTCCAATCAGACGTCTGCACCTGCTGACGGGTACGTTGGTCCACTGTTCATGGAAAAGATCTATCATATCCGGGACAATTTTGTTTATTTGTTTTTTTTAATTATTATTATTTCAACCCTAATTCGATGGCAACAGTTTGTTTCATTAAATTCTAATTTTGTAAATTTTTATTTATTATTAGTTTCTTTAGTTTCGTGTTGTTTGAATTACTGTTTTAATTTAGCCTTTTCTCTAATTTGAGGGTATGAATAATTGTCAGGACGACTGTTAGTTTTATTTGCAGTTTTTGTAGTAATACTTACTGGTGATGTTACAATTTTGAGTATGCAAGGGTTCAAATTTGTTGGTTTCTTCATCCATAGTGTCTATAAATAAGATGAAAATAGGAAAATAAATACATTTTTAAGACGTTATTATAGGTCTGGACAATTAATCAAATTTTAATTGTGATTTAAATTTTGCCTTCCCACAATCATAAAAATACTGTAATCGAAGAAAAACAATTAATCCTGAAGTGAACAGGAGTTATAGGAAGCAAACTGCAGGGAATATAGAACAGGAATGCATGTAGATTGGGTATTAATTTTTATTACTACTATCATTTTAATATATTATACTTATTTTACTCCTTTACTTGTTTCTAATTTATTTCTGGTTGTGTGTTTTTTTAAGTTCTATTTAAGGTTAAGTTTCGGTGGTTTAATAAAAACTTTTTTTTTTAAATCAATGAATAATTGTGTATATTAATCATAATTCAATTTCAGTCAACATAATTGTGATAGTTATTTTTTCCATAATCGTCCAGCTCTGCGTTATTAAGAAGTGAGAGTAAATAAATTAGTAATAAACATAATCATACATATTTGTGGGTTTTTCTCTTTAGAAAAAAATTGTAATATTACTAAAAATATCAATAGTGTTTGTAATAAATGTAGCGTCACTTGCAAGCTGGTCCAAACAAACTGTTGCTTCTCATGTGCTCAGCTTCACACTCAAGCCTTGCTCTCCGCTTCAGGATAGCTGCTGCTGCCCCTCCACCACCCTGACATCCACCTGTAGGTTCTAGGTTACATTTCAGTCGCCACGCCAACATCTGATGAGAGTTATGAATGAAATCAGAGACCAGACCACAAACTGCAATCTCAGGTCAAAAACACAGTGGGCCTAATGGGTAGGGCTGTAGCGATACGCTAATCTCACGATGCAATGCGATACACGATATTCAGCCAACGATATGATGCGATTCAATATAATCTGATACACTTACATAGTTTTCTGAAAGATTTAAAAAGGACAGAATGATTTTGGTGATATCTTGTGAAAATTCTATTTACTTAGATTGAATTAACAGAACTGGAAACTAAAAACATCAATAACACAACATACAGTATGTCACCGATTGGACAGAGAGTCTACAACCTGCAAAATCTGGACAAAATGAATCAAAGATGTTTTGAGAAAATTAGTTCCATTTATTAAAACGGAAACGATCCAGATCAACTGAAAGACACTAAAAAGTGTAACGATGAAGAAAAAGCGTAGTGAACAACATTGTAGCTTCAGTTTGTGCTCCTGTGACGGCTTGGCTCGTGGCTGCAGTTACCTGAAGCGCCAGTCGCGAGTTTAGTTTCTTAATCTTGCCTCTAGTCCCTTTAAATAACACGTGGAGTTACACTTCACTTCATATTAGCAATTAAACACATTAAACATAAGCAATGCTGCCATATATCAGATACTAGCAGGTATTAGATACTACCATATATCAGATTCTTGCAGGTATTAGATACTACCATATATTATATACTAGCAGGTATTAGATACTACCATATATCAAATATTAGCAGGTATTAGATACTACCATATATCAAATATTAGCAGGTATTAGATACTACCAAATATCAAATATTAGCAGGTATTATGTGGCTAATAATGTTTCTGACAACTTGGTAACTTAACCAACAACTTAAAACCAGACATATTATAAGCAGCTTCAAAGCAAGTCAGTCTGTAGCAGCAGCTGCTGCACCGTAGTCACATGACTCTGAAAGGAATGCTGGGAAATGAAGTTCTTACAGGACAACAGGGACTTTTTTTTTCATGCTGGACCAACGCTAATGGAACAAGATCTCGCGAGATTTTCAGTAAAAATGTCGATACAGCCCTTTTTCATATTGATACGATATCACAGCACAAAATATCATGATATATCGGCATATTAATCTGCCTCAACCAGCTGAGGTGGAAAGGACACGGCTGGGGGGTCAACAAGCACCATGACTCTAACGGTGCATTCACACCAAACGCCATCCTGAGCACGCTTTTAGCTTCTGCTGCCTCTTGGCCAGGACTCCCTCGAAAAAGAGGTTTTCAATTTCAATGGAACTTAAATAAAATAAATTGAATTAAATAAAGTAAAATAAAAAATGCCATTTGGGCGTCAAGGGCATCAGTGGCTGTCAATCACCTCCAGGAGGTGTTGAAAAGTCTGCAGCGCGTCACGGATGTCAGCAGATGCAGCAAACGGCAGGAGTTGGAAAATCCGAACTTTGGCGTCTTCACGCGGGGCGTCAACCAATCAGAGTGACTCAGTGTTGCTATGCAGAGACATAAGCTGCTTTCAGACTTGCATTGTGGAACATGAGCGATAAAGTCCATCCGCTCTTTATCCGGACTCGTCTTTTCAAACATGCCGTGGACTTTCTGCGTCCCGGCCTCGTTCAGACATCAGGAAATGTTGCTAATAAATCAGCGCAGTGACTTATCAGCAACATTCATCTCTGTCCCAAACATTTTCTCATGCGTTCAGCCAAAACGACGTGCTGCAACATTTCCGCTCTTATGAGACAGGAACTAGCTGGTATAACACCGGTACGCATGTAAAAGACAAAGTCCACCTTAATATCGCTCTCCAGTCTGAAAGGGGCTTTATTTTCTGATGAGAAACGCCAAGAAGAACCCGGGGTCCTCACTCTACGAAGACAGTGGTGGATCTGCGCCTGGCCCTGGCTTTCTGAACAGTGGTTTGATGAGCTGCTGCCCTGATGCGAGACAGCAGCTCATCAAACTGGGTCGTATCAGATGAAAGCTGAAAGCGGCCATCATCAGTGTGCAGCTCCTGGTGTAAATGGTGACACTCATCTAACTCAGAATGTCTCTGAGTCATCTGGTGAACCCAGACGCGGCGCTGAAGTGCCCTACAACTACGTTCCCAAGCCTCAGGCCCAACCCCAATGTTCCCCCCACTTTCAACCACTAGCCCTCGAATTGAAGCCACAAGGGGTCGTGTTTGTAACCTTCCCTAGGAATCGGGACGCCACTGCTGCATTTACATTCAGGCACGCAAGCGACTGCGTTGTGACGTTTGCACATACGTCTCACCATAGCAACACACCCAGCAACAAGACAGAGGTAACAGTTGCGGTCGTTTGACTTTTTTTCCCCATCACTCTGCTTCAGTTGATTAATAAATAAAAACAACCACACGGAGAAGTCGCCATGACAACTGTTGTCTCTTGCAAACTGCCGAAAACCTTCGCAAGCTTTTCATCAGTATTTTAGCCTAGCTAGCATGGCTAGTCCGAGTCCGGTCGCTCTCTGGAGGTCGCTGCTGTTCCCTTTTCTCTGGTCCTTCCTCAGCACGTCAGCATCTGACGCTCCTCGCTCTGAAGGGCTGGATTCATACCCCCTACCCCTCGTTATGTCCACTACCCCGACATGAAAAGAGGGATTGGGACAATACTACCTTCAGGGGAACGCGCAAAATTAAGCGGTAGGCACCCTTATTTATTAAATAAAGCCACTCTCTCCATTGCATCCACCATTTTTCAAACAGACTGGAAACTCTGGCCTTTACACAAGGGCGTCTTGATGCTGGAAATCAAGCGTCTGCCTTTTTAGTGAGCCAGCATCCAACTTTGGGCCTCAGGCAAGTTTTGACGCCCAAATCGTGTTATCCAGAGATGCCTGCTGGGAAGAAAAAGAGAAACACATTAATGACGATAGTGACGTCATTACATCATGTCATACCAGGAGAAGGAAGAGCAAACAGAGAAAAGTGGGAGGTGTGTGTTGCATCTGCAGCCTCGGCTTATAGCAGCATCACTAGAGCCGTGAACGAGGGTCACCCGGCCTGACCAGAAGCCTCATGGTGTGTGTGATTTTTCCAGGGGAAAGTAAAGAAAACACTCATTTCCCAGTGCAAAAGGTGGCAGTACAGCAGAGCAGCAGGTTGTTCTGGTAATGGTGGTGAGAAAGGTTGCAGGCCTGAGGCTGCACACTCACAGAGGATTTAAACATCTGTCTCCTCCAGATGGAGGTTGAGCCCGACCGTTGTCTCACCAATCACAGGCCAAACCACCAAACATCTGGAACAAGTTGTGGTGGGTGGCAGTGCTCAGGAGGTCACCCCCCCCCCCCCCCCTCTCTCCTACCTGCTTCTGCAGCTCAGCAAGAAGAAAACCAGCAGAGGTCTGACAGCAGCTTCCACCTGCGATAATGTGAGCACATGTCAGACCTGCTGCGCTGCAGGGCGACGCCGGCTGCCATTAACCATCTGTAAGCACCCAAGCCCCCCCATCCTGACTGACCTGCGAGTCCACGCTATTTATTTCTCCTGACTAATTGCACCAAATGTGACAATTAGTGATGAAAGCATGCGGTGAATGAAAGGTGTTCTCCCTGCAAACCTTGCTGAGAGGAAGAGCTGTAGAGAGCATGTGCAGCTCTGCCTTCCTCACCACGCTGAGACGTGTTGCTGGGAGACTGAAGACGGCTTAAAAGGTGAAAGTCGTCCATGCTAAATGTCTGGAAACATCAACACATTTACATGGATATGGTGTAGGGTTTAGGACATGACTAAAAACGACGGCCGTCAAAACATTAATCCTGATTAATCACATTACTTTTATCACTTCTAGAACATATTTAGGATTAAAGGTGTCTCACCAGGAATTCTGCATTTATCCTTCGTAGACTAGACTAGACTAAACCTGTCCTTACATGTCTCCCTAAAGTCCTTTAGACAGCAGCAGTTTAGTCCAGAATGCTGCTGATACGTCCTCACAGGCTGAATCACAACTGTCTTAATGTGGAGCTGAAATTCAGGTCTGAGTCCTGGACCACTCCCAGATTTATGGTTTTGGTTTTAGCCTTTAAGTTATAAAACAAAAGTTGATGTACTGTTTTTTTTTGGACGGAAGAGGATTAGGATCACTGGGAAAAAAAATCTGAAAAAAAAAGTCAGAATTCTACTTTAATCTCCGAATGCTGACTTTCTTCAGAAACTAAAAAAAAAAAAAAAAATCAGTTAACGAGCCAATCATTTGATTCAAGTGTGTAAAAGTAGGGTTGCCCCCAAGACATGCAGGGCGGCGGGTCCTGACATCAACGCTGCAATACAGAACAGATGGCACAAGTCAAATAATCTTCAACAGGATTTTAAAGGTACAGTGTGTAATAATGACTGATATCTAGTGGAGAAGATGTGCATAGAAATTACTTCCTTTTTTTAAAAATTATTTATTTATTTATTTATTTTATTTTTTATTGAGCATTTATTCCGAACCTGTAAAACAAAACAGCAACAAAAAAACACACAAAATTTTTTAAAAAATCACACCAATGGATTGACATAAACAATGAAAAAAAGATAAACAAAATTTATAAACACAAATTAAGAACATGTGTTAACACATCTGAAAAGGAGTGGGAGGAAGAACTAAACTTACTGTATCCCACCCCTTCTAAGCAGTCAATACTATTTAGTTAATTAGTTAGCTTCTGATCTACACACTAATACTAATTACTGTTAATACTATTGCTACTACCACTGCTAATGATAATAATAATAATAATAATAATACAAATACTACTTCATATAGTATCTAATATATAACATAATATAGTTTAATCATGATACTACACTAATACTCTAACTACTGTCATCACTACTGTGTTATGTACTTAAAGCAGAGAAGCTTTTAAAGGCAGAAAATTTCCGAGACTTTGACTGAAATTTGCTCAAAGTAAACCATTTCCATAAGCTGCATATGTATTTGTGCATACATCAGTGTTTGTTTGTGTGTTCATTTATACTTTTATATCTACAGGTGTAATTAAAATTATTCAACCCCCGCTGCAAAAAAGGTCATAGAAATGACTTCAAATGTCAAATATAATAATAATAATAATACATTTCATTTATAAGCGCTGCGACAGAAGCTCAAAGACACTTTACACGAGGGATAAAACAGTGGTTGTAAATGGACGGTGGCCATCACTGACCAAAACTCTTCATATTTTTATCTGAGAGGGGGTCCAGTTGGCTCAGGTTTTGATGGTATTTAACATTTCTCGTTCATTGACCTTTGACTTTGTCACATGCTCCAACTTTATGAATCATTTAAATTTTGTGATTATTGCATTGGTCTCAGAAACTCTTGCATCTTAAGATAAAAATTTAAATGTGTTCTTTATTTTTCATGTTATTGGTGATGATCTCAGAAAAATGAAAGATAGAAATACAGGAAGTATTCTGATAAAAGATAATAGAGGGTTGGGAAGTAATTATATGCTTTAAAGTAATTTACATTAAGTTAATTCATTGTACCAAAAGTACCTACAGTATTATTGCAACTTTAAAGTGTTACATGCTGCTGCCGACTCTCTTGTCATCGTTTCCCAGAGTGAGACAGAAACTCTGGATGAACATTTTAAACATTTCTGACTTAACTCGAGCCAACAGCTTGGAAACAGCGGACGCTTATTTTCATAAAAGTAATGTCAAATGCATTTATTCTGCAATACTTTATAAGTGAGAAGTGTTCTCACAGTTGAATTAATCACCCGTCCTCTCCAATGAAAGCGCTTTGTGAAGATGAGTCAGATGTCGAGCCTTTGTTGCAGCTTTTCCATTACGCTGTGCAGCAACTGGCCTTGCTGCAGGTGTGCATTCACAAACCGAATCCGTTTATGCAGCAGCAAGACAGCTCTAATCAGACCGCATTATAAATTCTCATCATTTACATATAAATTATAAAGTGCTGGACAAGCAGGTGGGTAAACAATCACATCCAGTTATTTTTATTAGTAATTCTATCACATACAATAACATCAGTAGTTGCTTGTTTTCCTATAAAACTCTCTTGTACATTAAGTTGAATGTGATTTATATTCATGAAAAAAGAAAAACAATCAGTGTAGCAGCAGGAAAATATTTCATATATGATTTAAATGCCATCTCCAGCCTCTATACGTGCTGTTTCTTCCAGGTGTGAGGTCTTTGCTTCCCTCTTTGCTTCCCTCTGCCTCCACCCAGCTGTCATTCCCCGGTCGGATCATCGCCACGGTGATCCTGACAGGATGGCCAGGTCAAATCCCAGAAATGTGGAGGCTGAAAGCAGGCGAGGTGGGCTGGAGCATGGCGGGGGTCAGAGGAGCACACAGACAGTCTGTCGGTTCTGCATCTGGACTGTGATGGATCAGACACATCACTGCTGTTACAGCGGTTTTCACCTTCCTGCAGGGTGGCAGCGCTCCTTCAATCCCTCCAGCTGTGCACGTTTGTTCATGCGCTCATGTGAGGAAAAAAAAAGCACAACCCAAGAGAGGTGAATGAGCCTGCTCACACACCGGGTGTCCCATCGTGGAGTATGGATTACAGATCACCATGATGATGAATGCTTTTCCCACACAGCAGTCTGTGAAATATTGAGTCAAGTTCTCAGAACATGGAGCGCTGAGTTGTAAAGCAGGTGTTTTTATTATAATTAAAGGCTAATGTCATGATTTTTGTGGTCCAATTAAAGCTGCTGTGAAAGAACACTTTGTACATTTCGGTGCTGTCGGGTGCAAACCTCCTCTGTCCTACACTGTTATTTTTTAAGAATTGATGAAAAACGTGTGGTTTTGGAAAAACGGTCCTCCGAAGTCATACGCTAAAATACGACCTATGTTTACGTTTTGAATTACGTTTACTGAAAAACAACCAAAAGCGACTCCTAATGGTGGTTACATGACTGCCGAGTTCCTCCCTGACGTGCCACGTGACCAAAAAAAAAAAATGGCGATTTCCCTTCAATCTTCGGTAGAAATTTATATTTTTTAAGATAGATTGTAGCTTTTTTTTATATAACTTTTATAGCGACAAATATCCACTTTGTTTTCCATTCGGTTTATATAAATAATCCATAGTTTTTTTTCGTGTTGACGTACATTCTTTCAGGTTTTGTGGTTGTTGCTACGGTGGTTGCTAAGGACGCTATTGACAATGAACCAGAAGAAAGGATCAACAAGACATTTGCAGTGTTGCGGTGGCTGGCAGTAACTTTTTTCATGGCATATACATGCACATTTGTTAGTGAACATAAACTGAATTCAAATAGGTGACATAATAAATGCAGACCGTTGTATCGTAATCAGGTGTTTTTTCAGGCTTTTATATCGCAGGATGAGAGGAAAGAGGGATGCAGCGGGCCCCCAGCTGAGAATTATACCAAGACCGGCTGTGTGGAGGAACTGCAGCATCTAAATACTGTGGCAGCTTCCCCACTTGTTGAGCTAAACACGCCTCAAGTGTTTCAGCCAACTGTTAAATATCTTTCTTCAGTCGACTTCCTTCTCTTTAGCCGGACTTGCCGTCATTTCTCCTCCGACTACACCACCAGGGGTGTCAGGGAGCATGTGAAATACACTCTGAGGGAGTGTAATTTCAGCTGTGCACAAACGACCCTATAATACGTATGACTTTGGAGGACAGGGTACAGTACACCTTGCCAGTACCGGGTTGGACCCCTTTTGCCTTCAGAACTGCCTTAATCCTTTGTGGCATAGATTCAACAAGGTACTGGAAACATTCCTCAGAGACTGACATGACAGCATCACACAGTTGCTGCAGATTTGTCGGCTCCACATCCATGATGAGAACCTCCTGTTCCACCACATCCCAAACCTGCTCTGTTGGATTGAGATCTGGTGACCGTGGAGGTTATTGAGTGCAATGAACTCATCGTCATGTTCAAGGAACCAGTCTGAGATGATTCCCGCTTTGTGACATGGCACGTTATCCTGCTGGAAGTAGCATCAGAGGATGCTACACTGTAGTCATAAAGGGATGGACATGGTCAGTAAAATACTCAGGTAGGCTGTGATGTTGACATGATGCACATTTGGTTCTAAGGAGCCCAAAGTGTGATAAGAAAATCTCTCCCACACCATTACACCACCACCACCAACCTGAACCGTTGATCCAAGGCAGGATGGATCCATGCTTTCATGTTAACGCCAAATTCTGAGCTTACCATGCGAATGTTGCAGCAGAAATGGTGACCCATCAGAACAGCAACATTTCTCCATCTTCTGTTGTCCAATGTTGGTGAGTCTGTGTGAATTGTAGCCTCAGTTTCCTGTTCTTAGCTGACAGGAGTGGCACCCGATGTGGTCTTCTGCTGCTGTAGCCCATCTGCTTCCAGGTTGGATGTGTTGTGCATTCAGAGATGCTCTTCTGCATACTTCGGTTGTAACGAGTGGTTATTTCAGTCTGGCCATTCTCTGTAAACCCTAGAGATGGTTGTGCGTGGAAATCCCAGTAGATCAGCAGTTTGTGAAATACTCAGACCAGCCCGTCTGGCACCAACAACCATGCCACGTTCAAAGTCACTTAAATCACCTTTTCTTCCCCATTTTGATGCTGGTTTGAACTGCAGCAGATCGTCTTGACCATGTCTACATGTCTAAATGCATTGAGTTGCTGCCATGTGATTGGCTGATTAGAAATTTGCGTTAACGAGCAGTTGGACAGGTGTACCTAATAAAGTGGCCGGTTACTGTATATTGTATTTGAATCTATGGCAGTGGTTCTCAATCTTTTTTCAATTAAGTACCAATTGTGAAATACTGTATGTTTTCAGCCAAGTGCCCCCCATGTACCGTAAAGTATTTTCGGTTGGAAAAATGAAATGGTGTGAAACTAAGTTTAAAATCAGTTTATAAATGTACACTTTACATTCATTGAAATCTTCATTTGGTTCATTTTACTGAATTTTTACATTAAAAAACAACAAATTACATGGGTATTAAAATATTCCACGTACCCTCTGCAATGTCTGAAGTACCCCCATTTAAGAAACAATGGCCTTTGGTCCTAAAAAATGAAGACAGCTCTAGAGGTAATAAAGGAGTCCAACCTGGTACTAGTATGGTGTATCTAATAAAGTAACCAGTGAGCAAAAATAATATTTAACATTTTCTTTCTCCAGATAACATCAAGTCACAAGTATGAACATGTGCACACTTTAAAATATGTATGATCAGTCGGCCATTTAAAAAAAAAAACATACATATTAAAATTTAACCCTTCAGAAATGTGCTTGCTCAGTTTTTCTCCAGCAATCTAAAGATTTTATCCATTTACATATAGCACGAGAGTTTTTATTAGTAGCATTTAGTTTTTTCCCTGTTTGACTTAAACGCTGTAATCGATCAAAACCAGAAGAGCTATTTGCTCCGTAAGAGAAGATTCCTGTGTTGCCATCCCTCCAGCACCACTCTTACATTACCTGGATGTATGCAGCCGGTCTGTCAATGATTAATGGAGTGCTTAGTGGTTTTGCTCACTTGAGATCTTATTTCCATGTCCCCACTTTGTGAGATCAAATCTGTTGCTGTAAATTAACACCCCTCGCTTTGGCGGCTGTTAGGCTGTAATTCCTCATCACGTTGCCCAAATTTGTTCTTGTCTTTCTTCTGCAAACGAGAAAGTTCCTAATGTACTGTCTGCCAGCTTATTGAAAAATGATTTGAAACGTTCACCCGGGCTGCACTCTGTAGCGAGTAGATTGTGTTCACTTTGCCGAGAGTCCGACCGGGAGCTTGATGGAGGTCTCCACACAGATCGATGACAATGTGCTCCTGCGGTGCTGATGCTCTCTGTGGTAGTCGCTGCCTCTGGAGCCGGCTGGTCTGTTTCAACCCTCAGATGCTAAACCTTGTCCACGAAGTCCCTCTGGGCAGCAGAGTTTGGCTGTGTGGCTTCATCAGCAAAAGAAAACCCACTAATGACATGCAATATCAACCAAAAGAAAAATATTGAAGATCTTGTAGAGTCTGACTGTCCTCAGCTTTAGGAGCCGCTCCTCCTGTTTTACATCAGATTCGTCTTATCAGTTGTTCAAAGTTCTGCTCAGCCTGTGAAAAAAAGCTTTATGTGGCTCAGAGAGGAGCTTCTGAAAGCATAAGAAGATAAAAC
Source organism: Atherinomorus stipes (assembly GCA_023101725.1). NCBI lineage: Eukaryota > Metazoa > Chordata > Actinopteri > Atheriniformes > Atherinidae > Atherinomorus > Atherinomorus stipes. The sequence goes on from JALJCO010009475.1 coordinate 43,892, forward strand.
AGCCTAATGTCATCACAATTTCCTTCAGTCTGGCTCAGAGGCAGCAGATTTACAGTTTAACAATCCAACACTTCAGCAGCTTGTTGTGTCTAAACTGGATTTACTGGACTGGATCAAACGATCGTAGATGTGGAAAGAACAAATCTGCACACCTGATAGGTCACAGAACATCATACAGAACAAGTATATCTAGAAAAATATGTGCAAACATAATCCCCTCATAGTCTTCATGAAACCGTCCACAAAAACTGTAGCAAATGAAGACGGCTTGCTCTAAACACACAGAGGAAAACACATGGAGAACCGATGCAAGTAAGTCTAGATAACTAAGTAAAAGCAGAAAACAAGACAAAATATGAGCACAAATATAACTGATCACAATAAATGATCCCCACTCCCTCCAGTCTGTCTTTAATATACACAAACCACCAGGAGAAACCAGACATCTCAACTGGAGACGGTCCTGAAATCAGCAGGAAAAGTCTTTACACACTTCAGCCCAGTGCTTAGCTCAAAACACCAAAAGCATGAGAATAAAATCATGTAAAATGATGAAAGTAAAACAATTAAAAGCAGCAACATCTGGATTTGTGCAGATTTCATGAGTAAGCACACGAGAAAAGAAATGTTTTCAACCAGGTTGTAAAAGTGTTCACGTTTGGTAAAAGTTTATTTTCCACCAGCAGTTTCTTCCATTTATTTGCAGCAAAACAGCTAAAAACTGATTCTCCATGTTTAGTCTGGACTCTGGTCTGGACGAGCTGACCTGGTCCTTGGATCTAAGAGCCCTGCTGGGTTTATAAATGATCACAGAACCGTTCTGGGATTTGTAGACCATTAGCGAGATTCCAAATCTACTACTGCAATCTACTGGCAGCGCGTGCCCATTGACATGCACCGCCGCAGCACAGCTGAGAAAGCAGCTAGCTAGCCAGACAACAACAAACCGCAATCCGTGAAACTCTGAACTCACAGCAAATTAACAGCACTACTAGTACGTGTGATCATATTTGTACTTACTATGTTCCTGGAGTGTTTTAAATAAGTTATTGTATTATGACTTAAGGTGTTGCGTCTACCCAGAAACTTTGTTCATGGCATGAAGGTGTAAGGCCCCCAAACATTGTTCTGCTTAGGGCCCCCTGAAGTCTAGAGCAGGCTCTGGAAGGACTGATGTCAACAAGTCATTCTTATAGGAAGATAAACAGGAAGAAAAGACTGAGGTATGCCAAATGATGCAAGAACTGGACTGATAATCAAAGTCAACAGGTGTGATGGAGGGATGATCCTCCCCAGAGCCGGAACATGTGGGATCATCTGGACAGAGAATGAAACAAAAGGCAGAAACACAAAGGAGAGCCTTGGAAAGTCCTTCAAGAAGTCTGGAGAAGTATTCCCAAGGACGAGTGCTGCAGTGAAGACCACACCACCAAGACCAAGACTTTACCGAGAATAGGAGCCGAGACAAGAACAAGACTTTCCCCGAGACCAAGACATTGTGCAAGACTGAGTAATGTCCTGGTCCTGGTGGTGTGGTCCACGGTTATTATAGTTAACTAAAACTAACAAAAAACGAAAACTAAAATTGTCAAAACACTTTTGTTTACTGAAATAAAATAAAAATGACAGTTATCGTTTTTTGAAAAACTAACTGAAACTGTGTTTAAAATAACTAAAACTAACAAGAATTATTGCTAAAACATCCTTAGTTTTAGTTTTTGTATTTATTTAATACATCAGCTTTTTGGGTTGACATGAAATCTATTTCTATGAAATCTATTTGCTTTTATTTTGAGTGACTTTCTGATGATTTTGAATGTCACACCCGACAAATACCTATAATTTATAATGCTAAAACTAACTGAATTGAAAAACAAAAAGTCAAAACTAAATAAAAACTGAAAATAATTAAAAATCCAAAACTATTATAACCTTGGTGTGGTCTTGACTGCAACACTACTTAAGACTACTTGAAGAAACTAAAGAAAAAACGAGGTTTAAACGCTTGGTTTAAATAAAAAATGGGTCAAAAACTGACCTTCTCTGGTTTGTTCCTGCTTATCAGCTGCACAGCTCAACACTGACCCGCAGTTTCCCGTTTGCTCCGTCTTCTGCGTCGAGTGACGGACCAACAAGTCCCTCAAAAATGCACCAAATTACGTATGTAACCGACACAGACAACGGACGAAACTGTCCGTCCGTCTGCGTATACATCCGTCTTCTGCGTCAAGCATAAATGGGCCTTCACCCATCAGATGCCATCTGAAGCCAGGAATTTGTCCAGCTGTAAAACATCATGGTGGTACTTTTGTCCAATGTTTTGTCTGATTTTATGGATTTTCTCACTTAAAAAACAGGCACATTGACTGCGTTTCTCCATTGATCTGAGTTTGAGTGCTATTTCTTTTGATGGATAGTTATTTTGTCAATGAAGGCAAATCAGTTTTGTGTATTATTGACGTTCCTGTTCATAATGTCAGAAAAGTGTAGCTGTCTAGCCTTCAGTAAGTTATTGCTAGAATTCCAAAGACTTTAGATGTCATAATGTCATGAGATTGTTCAGGAGAACATCCACTGTAGATGCGGCCTGCATGAATTGAGCGCTGGTATTTTCTTTGATTAACTTTTTTATAAGGTGATGTGTCATAAAAAGGTTTTATTTCAAAGGAAAACAGTAGTGATCAGACATAAGCCATACCTTTAGCTACATCAGAAGACGTGTGGAGATCTTTAGAGGAAACCAAGTCCAAGATGTGGCCTCTGGTGTGTGTGGACTCATTCAAATGCTGGACACTTGTTGGACAAGTCCAAAGCTGTCCAGCTGAGTCAGACGTCCTTCTGTGTCACTGTTACGGCCACCTGATCAACCTCATCTGTTCATTCCACATGCATATCCTCCTGCTTCGCCCCTCCTGTCTGATTGGCCTGGCACCACACTAGGGATGCCCCGATCCGATCACGTGATCGGAAATTGGGCCCCATCACGTGGTTTCAGACTCAAACCGAATTGGCTGTTACATTCCTTTACACTGACATAGCAGCTGGCTGCCACAACGGACGTTGCCCCTCTCTTTGTTGGGGATGCGCCCCGACTGCAGCACCTCTTTTTCCTCTGCGTGATTCTTGTGTCAGTTACAGTTTTATGAGCAGCGGTTGGTTTGATTCTGCCTCAAACCAAGGCGGAGCCGCCGGAGTCCCACATGCAGCTCAGAGCTGTATGATGCAGCATCACCGGCCAGTACAGGTGTTAAATGTAACGTAGCAGCAGCTGTTAATCCAGACGGTAAAATGAACGCGACTGTAGCGCTAAACTGAGCCGAGTTCAGCAAGTTTGATCCATTTGTCAAAGCATACAACAATAAATTCATCATAATATGTAACACACTGTTCATATTTACCGACGCAACGCGACCATGCGTGCTGGTTTAACGTTACTGGTACGGCACGTGCACCAGTTTGACAAGACTGTTGTTGTGTGTGACGTGACCCACGACGGAGTGACAAAAAAAACAAAGATTGCTGGTTAAACTTTGTTTGCCGTTACAGAACAGGGTAATATCGAAGCACACATTAAATTATCTGTTGTTTCACAGTTTATTTAAAATATACAGTTTTGGTTTTATTTGCTGTCCAACAGATAAAGAATCAAACGTTCTCATGCTTCTTAAAAATGGAGAAATAACCGAATAGTTTCCTTTGTGATTTCCACAGACATTCATAAATGATCAATTCCTCATTAATTTGCTGTTAGTTGGTGTAGAAATGTATGCTAAATATCTTGTTTTAAAAATGTGATTGAAAGAATGTAATTAATAAGAGGAGATGTCATAATAAAGTAAAATAAGAATACATAAAAGGGAAAAATATGACAAATGTGACACCTCTTGACTCCCCAATTCCACCTATAATTTAAATTAAATAGGATTCCAAATCAGATCAGGCTAATGTGTTGATGTGTGTGTTGGTGTGATCCTTTTTTAAAAAAAATCCTTTTTCTATTGGTTGTTTGCAGAAGGAGTGCATGAGTTTCAGCAGCTGCTTGATTAAAGTCCTGCAGAAACCACAGCAACTATGACGATCAGTTTGTAGCCCTCCGTCTTTAATAAATAATGTGATTTACACCATTCTGCATGTCAGACAGGATTATTCTGCTTAGATGTTGGCGCATGTACACGCCAGATCGGAATGAATTAGTCCCCATGTAAACAGCTGCCCTGAAATCCTCAATCAGAATGATTTCATTCCCAAAAAAAAGTCTCCATGTCAACGTACCCAGTGAAATCAGTTGAAATTGACATAATAATAAATAAAATTTCTATGAAAATCATGACATCGATTTTGAATTGTGGTTCAACAGAAATATTGACAACATACACACAAAAAATCAAACAAGCAAACAAGATGTAAGCATGATGAGGCTCCAAAGCTAAAATTTGAACACCCGTGTAGTTGTGTTTGCTGTGTTGATTGTTATTATTATGTGTGTCCAGAGTTGTTCCCATCAGAAGCTGAAGCCTTTTGTGTGCAAAGCTGCAAGTTTGCACCTGCTTTTCAGATATACTTAATATAGATGCAAAACACCGCAATGCATTTCAGGGTTGATAAATCACTTTGCAAGTGCTAAATGAACATATTTACATCTTTACCTGCCAACACACATAACTGCATGTAAACGCCCCATTTTACATATTCATTGCAGCAGACGTATTAACCAGACAGGATGTGCTATTTTCTACCTTTGAGAGATGCAACCCTTTTTGCACACTTCTAGTAGATCAGATTGTACTTTTGTTTGCACAATGAATTTGCACCAGTTTTATACACGTAAACCTTTAATAGATCTGGCCCATAATGCTTTATGGTCAGTGATGGTATTGACGGATCTGATGTTTGGGGGAAGATATCAAAATTAATCATGAAATGAAGTAATCATGACATCTCTGTCCTCCACCATCTTCACTTCTTCTCCCAGGATGGAAATAAAGCAAAAACTGTTGCCCCTTCCAGTGTGATGGGGGGCCCTACACTCTCACTGATTTCATTCAACACTATCGGTGTGGTAATCATCTTCTCTGTGTGAACAGAGACACCTCCGTCATGGAAACCTGGCTGCCTGTAGGTCAGGAGGTTTCCTCTGTCTCTCTGAGTTTCGTAGAAGATTAAAGTGGTGGTGATTGGCTGCTCCATCCCAGCTCAGACACAGATTCCTCATCTGGGCGCAAGTAGGTCAGGGTGAGAGGAGATCTGGGCTTTTTGAACCGGCCTGAGAGCTACGCTGCAGACTGGAGTCATGCTGGCTGAACTCTGGAAGAAAATCAGGGAATGTGGCAGAGAAGAAGAAGCTTGAAGGAAAAATCTGACAGTTTTAAACATTCTGGTAAAAAAAACTGTCTAAACACAGAAAATGAGATGTTATTGTCCAGTTGAACTGCTCCTCCAGCTCCTTCACTTTGCTTTTAATAAAACATGGACACCTTTGCCCTGATGTACAGAATGACTTACAGCATTAGTTTCCAAGCCAGGAAGATGACTGCCATCACATTTCACCTAATGGGGTGTGCTTATAAATTATACAGAAATATTAATGCAGTTATTTCTTTGAAAAATTGATGATATCTTCCAGCATGTGCGCTGTTTCATCAGAGATAGTAAGTTAGCGGATTGTGTCAGAGTTAAAGTTTTGAACTGTGATGTGTCCAACGTTGACACGAGCGCTCACACCAAGGTGTTTCATTTCCCACTGTGTGTTGCTGAACGCCTGGCAAATGCAGAGAAATGGAAGGTTTTGGTTTATTTCAGCCTGGAATTAGATTAATCTCATTAATCCTCAAGACAGAAATCAAGAACTCTTCACTAAGTTTTAAGATCTCACCTTAAAGGAGTGATGACATAGCAGTAAAAGCTAGTTCATGTTGTTGGCATTCCTACATATGTCAAATCTCCAAAGAAAAAACGACATTTTTTACAGCGGGGTATTGTTTTGAAACGCCAGACCTCACTTCCTCAATAAAACAGTTGGGTGCAGTAATGATATGCAACTTTACCCAGAGACCAAGTTGACTGTATTTTGATTGGCTACACCTTATTTGGCTATGACCTTATTTAGAGAAAGAAGGCCAAGCTGCGGTCGGAGTTTGCTAAAGGCTAACTGTTAGCAACATGGACACTTCAGACAGTGTGCTACGTTTATCAGACAAGACAGCAACTAGAAAATCTTTTAAACCCCCAGACGTGACTGCTGAGCAGTCAATCCTCCACTCGCAGTTGAATCAGACAGATAGGGGGGAGAGCAAAGGAGGGTGGAAGGAGGGGGAGGGTGGGGGGCTGTTTGCTTAATAGTGTGCTCTTATTGGAGCAAATGAATTACGTAGAATGATAAGCTGCTGTCTGATTCAACCGTTTTTGAACAAAGGAACAAAGCTGACAGACCATAAACAGGAACTTTGATTCTCACTCTGGACATTCACATGGCCTCATCAGTGCACAACCGATCATATTATACACCCAAAATGATAAAGACCCAACAAATGTTTTTAAATATAACATATATATGTATATATATATATATATATATATATATATATATATATATATATATATATATATATATATATATATATATATATATATAGATATAGATATGGAGAGTTCTTTTCCAAAAACAGTTAATTTGTTTTTTCTAAATGGTTGTTAACTGCTTCTGCAAATAAACTCTTCATTTACTTTTTGAATATTTTATATATTTTTTTATTTATTTATTTATTCATATCAAACCTTTTTTTATTTTTTAATTATTACCGAATGATGCAATTTTTTCCTTTACATAATTATCCACAAATATTTACATCCCATCGAGGCAAATGCCTGTGTCCTCATTTTGCAGACTTTTTGTTCTTTTATTTCAAAGTCTGAATTGAAATTGCGGCTCTGAAAAAAATTATTTCCAGTAATAGATATTTATCAAAATTATAGATTGTCTTTTCTCTAAAGGTCCCGTAACATTTGCAGCTCTAATCAAGTTTTATTTTGCTTATTTCAGGGCAAAAATGGCTCTTTGGATTGCAAAGGTTGCAGACTCCTGCCTTAAAGGGTTAAGAAAAGAGTTCAGATTTAGATCAGTAGCAAGAGCATTATGTTCTGTAAGTTTATTGATGCAATCTAAAGTCTTTTTTTCACTAAGGTTTTACATATCAGGATATTTGAAAAGTTAATGATTTTGGTTTTTACTGGTCTTGAAATGAGGACGTTACAACAGTGCATGGTTGTACTCGGTAGTATTATAAACACGACTAAGCAAGAATGCAGAAGCAGCGTGGAAACAACTCATGATTCAGTAGAACTGGCTCTAGATCTGGACTTTAACTGGATCATTATAGCCTAATTATTTTCATACATTATAGATTTGCTTCTGTTTTTGGGACCATTATTATGTGACCCAGTTTAAGTCAAGTTTCAGCTGTTCACTCAAATTTGACTCTAAAATACTTTTCAGTTCAAATCAGCCCAATGACTGAGAAGTGTCCAAGCCCAGATCTTCATCTGTCCACCACCGTGCTGATTATATAAGAGGTGTTTCTGCAAATGTGCTGCTGTGTGCTACAATCAAACATCCCAACTATTGTCCTGTGGTTTGTTCAAATGAAGCTTTATTAACCAAAAGCTGTGCCGCCATGTTTCAGAAAGAAGGGAAATTGGTTAGTCTAACTTTATACTGTCTGATAGAAAATTTAATGACCAGACCAAAATATTCTTGTTACCAAAATATCTTTAAGACACCAAAGAGTCTATTTGATCATATGCTCATATATGGGTCAATTTTTTTGTAGGAATTTTTAAAGTTTTTTTTTTGACACGGATAGCTAATCAGTTAATCACATGGCAGCAACTTGAAGACTTGGTCAAGATGCTTGATGAAGTTAAAACTGAGCATTAAAATGAGGAAGAGATGGGATTTAAGTGACTTTGAACATGGCACGGTTATTAGTGCCAGATTAAAGGGACTTGAGGCAGGAATTTGAAAAAAAACAAACATGAATGTCCCTTTTTTTTCATACTAATGGGTGATAAAGCGCTAAATACCAAAAATAACGTTTCCACCCATGTTTCTCTCCGTTGCCTTGAACAGGCTGTGTGCTGCAAAATGCGCTGCAATTCGGTGTCCGAATTTCCCGCGCTGCCCTGCGGACGTGACGTCAAATGACGCTACATCTGCAGTTTTGATGCAGGAAAAAGACGGTCGCGTTAAATAAAAACACTGTAAGCGATAGTTATGGATTATTCTGCTGTCAGCAAACGATCCAGATCAACTGAAAGACACTAAAAAGTGTAACTATGGAGAGAAAGGTGAGTAAACAACATCATAGCTTCAGTTTGTGCACGCTGCCGTGACGGCTTGGCTCGTGGCTGCAGTTACCTGAAGCGCCAGTCACGGCAGTCGCGAGTTTCGTTTCTTAATCTTGCCTCAAGCCCCTTTAACTGGTCTAAGTATTTCAGAATGCTGATCTACTGGGATTTATAAGATTTAAGTCTATTTCATAATAAAAAGAAAACATCTTTAATACACATTTAGAGTGTAATGATAGCATATGATGAAAGAAAATGGAGGGCAGTGTAGTTGGACTTAAAATGAGAAGGAAATCTTTAATACTAAGTCTGGATTTAAAGATGGGGAGGGATTTGATACTGCAGATGTCAGATGATGCAGATTTCCACAGTTTGGGCTGAAAGATCTGCCCTCCATGTTGGTAAGGTGGATGAAGGAGGCTAAAGTAGCGACCTGGAGGAGGTCACCATGATATGGAGGGGGGAGGTCATGGATAGCTTTAAAGATGAACAGGAGGAGCTTGTTTTTGAATTCTTTGACAGACTGGGAGCCAGTGGAGCTGTTGCAGGGTGACATGATGGAATGATGATCCAGCAGCAGAGTTATGACCAGCTGGAGCTAGTGAAGACGTCTGGGGCAGACCAAAGAGGAAGGAGTTAGAATAAACCATACGTGAGGTGACGAGACTGTTGATGAAGGCAGTGTGGACCGTAAGGAGGGGCAGAGTCATTTATGTTGTAAAGGTTTAATTCTGGTTGCTACAATGTTGGACAGGACAAAAAATGTTGCAAAGGTGGAAGTAGGCAGACTGGGTGATGTTAAATGGGGTGGAATGACAGCGTGCTATTGAGGATGACACCCAGACTCTTAACCTGAGGGGAGTTGCCAAAGGTCAGGAAGCAATGAGTAATGCAATAACGGCCAATAACTTTGGTAAAGATTTGGTCCAGTTTCAGCGTAATAAAGCCGATGCAACTTGTCAATAACTGAACCATATTTCTGAGCCAATAATGTAATAACTATGGAAGCCGAGAGCGGTCATGGTTGCATATTTTTTTAAACGCTGTTTTCTCGAGATAACGAGATCATTATCTTGTTATCCAGAGATAACAAACTTCATTTTCTCAAGGTAACGAGATAAATATGTCAATATCTCGGGAAAACAAGATCATTATCTTGTTGTCTTGAGAAAACGAGATAATTTATGTCATTATTTTACAATAATATAGACTGTCAGCTTCCAGCAGTTGTTTGGATGCAAGTTGACAACAGATTGAGGAACATCCATAACTAATCATTACATTGGACTTTTCGTCTATCAAGTCTAGAAAAGGCTGAAATAGCGATGTGTTCATCAATCACTCTTTTACAGAATGCTACACATATAGCTACACAATTCCCCAATTTTTTTTTTTTTTTTCTCTTTTTACTTGTCCTGTCCAGCATCACAGCAAGCAGAATGGTGATCTGGTTGCTTTATTGTGTTGAACAGTTTTGCTTTGCCAAGGGGAGCTTTATGAACACAAGGCTCCCCTTGATACCCTGTTTATTCATTTTATTTCTTTAATTAAACATTTGTTTATAACAGCATTAACCATTGCCCAATTCCAATTCCTATTTTCATCCCTACCCCTAGCCCTTCCCCTTGGCGTCTCAAGTCCGAGGGATTGAATTATTCCCCTAAGAAATGGGAAAACCCTTCGAAATCCTCATGCGACCACCAACAGTCGCCCGTGGTGCAGGAAACTGACATCATGGTTGTTTCTGGTAGAGTTTGCAATGCCGTCTGCAGCAACAATAATTTCTCTTTCCTGGGCGATTGGATTATTTTTTGGCTTTGGGCTGAAAAATGTAAAAATGAAAGGAAAAGACACCACCTTCAACTCAAGCTTAACATTGATATTATGTTACAGACATGAGCAGATGTGCATAACGTTACGAAACTAGGGATTTTCTCACTTTTGTAATAAAATTGTCCATAATACATTAAAATGACCTTAAAATAGCTATTTTCATGTTATTTACTAGAAAATATTCACTTTTGTGCGTTTCTTTGGCTGTCACTGCTGATTTCCTCGCCATTTTGCCCACACTTTGCATGAATTATGTGGGTAATGTCAAATCACTCATTTTCCAGTGTGCCCCTGGGGCCAGTTAGCCCTACCACTCCCCCTCCCCCTCGGTCTGAACCAAAATCCGGACACCAGAACACGCAGGAAGAAGGGTTAGGGTCAGGGGCTAGGGCTAAGGGGGGAAGTTGAATTCATCGCATGACTTCAACTCTTCCGGCTGCTATCGGGTATATTTTGAACAATAAATCAGTACACAAACTTTTGAGCCCACTTTAATAATCTCGTTATCTCAAGAAAACTATTCTTATTATCCCAAGAAAACGAGAAAATTAAATTTGTTATCTCAAGAAAATGGCAGAAAAAAAAAATAGTAGCGGAAAACGACCGCTCTCGGCTTCTGTAAATAAAATGTCTATAATATAAGAACTTATTAATGGTTGGTTAATTGGCCAAGCATAAAAAAAGCTTAGAAAATGTAACAGCAGTCAATGCATTTCCCAGAAATAAAATGATATTTGAAGTAGTTTTTGTGCTGTTTGCTCATCAGTAAATTTGTATTATTATTTTGTTGACTTTGTTACATTTAAAATGATCATAATTATCATATTATTTGTTGTTGCAACAATTTCCAAGATGAGAGTTTAAGTCATCCTTTTGAGTAACAAATATCTCCTTCAGTGTTTTTTTTTTTAACTGAAGCTCCGTCCTGATTCACAGGAAAAAGAAAATGTCAGGTATTACCGTCTGTAAGCATCGTACATTGTGAGGATTCATTACATTGTGTGTTCCTTCAAATCTTAAAGCCATTTGAACTTCATCACCTGAGTCTAACCCCGATTTCCCAGCAGTCTGAGGATGAAGCAGGATTTTACAACATAGGATCTGATATCACCCTCACGTCATCCTCTGGATGCGAGTTGCATTTTGATCCTTATAAACACGCAAGCCTGTGAGTCAGCATGACACGGTACCCAGCGGCCAAACTGCTGGGAGATCCTGCTAGCAGCTCAAACACAAATAGGATTTACATTTCATCTCATTTTTATGTCCACACACACACACAATTCTGGGATAGCAGATTCAGCCTGCTTTTTTCCCCCTAAAAAAATTTTGGGATTTTGAATAAGGTAAATCATTTAGAAAGAAAAAAAAGAAAAAAAAAAAAAAAAATATATTTTATAAAAAAAAAAAAAAAAGAAGAAAAAAAAAATTTAATTAAAAAAATTTTAAAAAAAATTAAATAATTTTTTTAAAAAAATTTTTAATGAAAATATAAATATTATAGAGAAAAAAAAAGTAAAAAATAATAAAAAATTTGGGGGGAGAGAAGAGTATTTTTTTTCAATATATATAGAAAAAAAAAAGAAGGAGGAAAAAAAAAAAGAAGAAGAAAAAAAAAAAAGGAAAAAAGGGAAAAAGGGAAAAGAAAAATAAAAAAAAAAAAATAACTATTAGAAAAAGGGGGGAAGAAGAAGAGAAAAAAATAGAAAAAAAAAGGAATTATAAAGTAATAATATAATAAAAAAAAAAAAAAAAAAAAAAAAAAAAAAAGAGGGTAGGAGGTGAGATAGATTTATTTTAATTTTCTATAACGGAAAAAAAAAAAAAAACTTTGAAAAATTCTGAGGTATTTTAGAGAAAAAGAAAAAGAAAGGAAAAAAAGAAAAAAAAAAAAAACCAACAAGCTGGTAAAAAATATAAAAAAAAAAAAAAAAAAAAAATAAAAAAAAAAAAAAAAAATAAAAGGACAATTATCAAAAAACAAAAAAAAGGGAAAAAATACTAAATAAAAAAACAGAGAAACAGGGGCGGAAGAGGAGGATAAAATCGAATATAGAAAAAAGGAATGAAAGGAAAAATGAAAAGGATCAAAAATCAATAAAGGAGAGAAGAAGGAAAAGAAAGAAAAAAAGGAAAAAAAAAGAAAAAGGGAGGAAAAAAAAAAAAAAAAAAAAAAAAAAAAAATGAAAAAAACGAAAAAAAAAAAAAAAAAAAAATAAAGGAAGGAAAAAAGAAAAAAAAAAAAAGGGAAAGGAAAATGAGAAAAAAAAAAAGGATAATGGAACAGTTATAATTTAAAATGGATAATTAAATATAAGGTGGAAAAGGAGGGTAATAAAATTAATTTAATAACATTAAAAAAAAAGAAAAGGGAAAAAAAAAAAAAAAAAAAAAAAAAATAAAAAAATAAAAACGTGATATCACAATAATAGAAAAAAAAAAATGAGAGGAAAAAGATAAAAACAAAAGAAAAAAAAAAAAAAAAAAAAAAAAAAAAAAAAATAGGGGAAAATAGAAAAAAAAAGATATAAAGAATAAAAATAAAAAAAAATAAAAAAAAAAAAGGGAGAAGGGGGAAAGAGAATAGGATCAAAGAAATAATAAAAGAAAAAAAATCACATAATCTCTCAGCCAACTAAAAAAAAAGGAAGGTAAGAAGAAGGGGAAAAGAAAAAAAAAAAAAAAAGAACGCCAAAAAAAAACAAAAAAAAAAAAACAAGAAAAAAAAAAAAAAAAAAAAAACAAAATTAAAACACTCTGGGGCCATTTATGCAATTTCACCACACTGATGACCGATGCTACCGCTCTGCTACCACCTGCTGCTAATTCTCTCCTGCTGGATGCTGAGAGTCATCTCCTCTGTGTAGCTCTGCTCTGTAATACACTCCCACACGGTCTTATCAGTAGCACTTTATTCCATCTGTGGGAGTGGGAGTGTGTGGTCTCCTGTATGAGTTATTGCCACAGAACAGCAGCATGAAATCAGCGTCGGCGGCTTGTGAACAGTGTGTGGTCCGACAGTGTTCCTGATACACGAGAAGGGTCTCTGATACTAAATGCTGTACCCCCGGAGGGCGAACAATAAATACAGTAGGATAGCACCGCGACAGAAGAACAACAGAGTCAGGCAAAAAAACAAAAAAGCCAGCATGACGCGGGCTTCACCTCTCACTTCACCTGTGGTTTGCTTGTAGATGAGCATTTTATCAGCTGCTGTTGAGTTATTTTTGTCATACAAGATCTGCAGCATGCTCCACTCGTGTGAAGGTCTCCTGCTGTGAGTGTGAGGAAAATAAAATACAGACCTTGTAACTTGTGTTGTCCGAAAGCTGAGAGTCATAGTGACCGTACCTGCAATGGACAGTTTTCATAGTTTATGCGTGACAGTGTGGGGTCCTGTCACTATGCCTCCGATAGATCATGCGCCCTGGCATCTTGGCCACAGCGACGTCCTTTTGGCTGACTGGTTAGTGCGCATGACTCTCACCCGGGAGTCTGGGGATCAAATTCTGCACAGGCCCTCTGTTGCGTACCTTGCCACATATGCATACAGTACATCACCCAAACATTCTCATAACTGGTCACTGCAGATTCATTGTCCACTGAAATAGAACTTAATTTAAACAAATTTAAATGATAACGTTAGGAAAACTTGTTGCATTTTTGAGTGCTTAATCGACAAGGGAGACATTTTGTAAACAGGAACTAAGTTTTTGCTGGTTTCCCGTAAAGAAACTCCAGCGATCAGCCTGGATTTGAGCAGTTGGACACGGAAGGAAGCCTTTGCCATGACACTGGCTCTGCAGTGCACATTTCACCCCCCATGGCCGTCTAATAACTGCATTCCCTGTGGAAATAAGGGTGAAATTGAGAGACAGTTGCTTAGATTTTAAATTTGGTTCTTTCAGTCCAACAGTCTCAAAAAGCCTGGTTTCAGCCAGGTTCACCATTCAGTGGCAACTTCACTAATTTATTGTTAGACCCCCCAAAAATAGAAATCATCCAAAACAGGCAGTGCAAATTTTCTATAATATCCCTTGAGAGACATATACTGTATATTGCCGCAAGTATTTGCTCACCCATCCAAATGATGGGAATCAGGTGTTCCAATCACTTCCATGGCCGCAGGTGTATAAATGAAGCAGCTCGGCATGCAGACTGTTTCTACAAATATTTGTGAAAGAATGTGTCGGTCTCGGGAGCTCATTGAATTCCAGCGTGGAACTGTGATAGGATGCCACCTGTGCAACAAATCTAGTTGTGAAATTTTCTCTCTCCAAAATATTCCACAGTCAACTGTCAGCTGTATTATAAGAAAATAGAAGTGTTTGGGAACGACAGCAACTCAGCCACGAAGTGGTCGGCCACGTAAATTGATGGACCCTGACCGGTCAGCAGATGCTGAAGTGCATAGTGTGAAGAGGTCGCCAACTTTCTGCAGAGTCAACCACTACAGACCTCCAAACTTCATGTGGCCTTCAGATCAGCTCAAGATCAGTGACAGAGAGCTTCATGGAATGGGTTTCCATGGCGATCAGCTGCATCCATCCATACATCACCAAGTGCAATGCAGCGTACGATGCAGTGGTGTAAAGCAGCCGCCACTGGACTCTAGAGCAGTGGAGGCGTTCTCTGGAGTGATAAATTGTGCTTCTCCATCTAGCAATCTGATGGAGTATCCCTGGCGGTTGCCAGGACAACAATAATTTTCTGAATGCATTGTGCCAAGTGTGAAGTTTGGTGGTGGTTTATGGTGTGGGGGTGTTTTTTCAGGAGCTGGGCTTGGCCCCTTAGTTCCAGTGAAAGGAACTCTGAATGCTTCAGCATACCAAGATATTTTGGACAATTCCATGCTCCCAACTTTGTGGGAACAGTTTGGAGCTGGCCCCTTCCTCTTCCAGCCTGACTGTGCACCAGTGCACCAAGCAGGTCCATAAAGACATGGATGACAGAGTCTGGTGTGGAGGAACTTCACTGGCCTGCACAGAGTCCAGACCTGAACCCCATAGACCACCTTTGGGATGAATTAGAGCGGAGACTGAGAGCCAGGCCTTCTCCTCCAACATCAGTGTGACCTCACAAATGTGCTTCTGGAAGAATGGTCAAAAACTCCCATAAACATACTCTATAAACCTTGTGGACAGCCTTTCCAGAAGAGTTGAAGCTGTTCTCGCTGCAAAGGTGGACCAACGTCATATTGAACCCTATGGATTAGGAATGGGATGTCATTTAAGCTCATATGTGAGTCAAGGCAGGTGAGCGAATACTTTTGGCAATATAGTGTACAGTATGTGTCAAGTAGTAAGTGAGAAAAAAAAACAAAACAAAAAAGGAAATCCCACCTGTTACCACATCGCTCTTTCCATGTTCCCTATTCTGATCCCTGACTATATATTTTCAGTTTTTTTATCAACTAGCAGGTGGATGCTAGAACCAGCTGCAGGCATGTTTGAGGTTAAACAAATGGCATACGATACATTATACAGGTATGGACAAGTCACGCGAGTCAGGGGATTTCATTTATGTTTTGGGGGCATGATGAGTGTTTTACGGTAGCTGTTAGGCACCGGGGTGACCCGTGAAGCTCTGCGTTGCTTCACCAGCGCCCAGCGCAGCAAATGGGGGATATGCTTCCATTACTATGTAATTCAGAAAAAGAACATACATAAAACCAATGATGGTGGATGATATTTTATTTATGCAGCAATCTCCTGAGTCCAAACACTCCTCGGACCAGTTTAGTTTATCTTTTAATCCTTTGCTCGGCTGGATCCAGTTAACTTGTTCTGTGGTGCTGCTCTTCACTTCGAGCGCACATGCACAGTCCGAGTTAGAAGCCAGTCAGCATGTAGCCCTGCCCCAAGTCCCTCATAACGGTCGCAAGGTCCCACGATTTCTGATGTAGATGTAGACAATATGAGGCACAACACACAATGGGGTCAAAAATCAGGCCGATCCGAAAACTACTGTAGGCGTGACAGTAGAAAATTGGGTCAAAACGGGTCACAAATTGCACAGAATATACTCAGCTTTATGCACGTGAATATAGACGTCTGCTTTAAACGTTGCCATGCATCGTTGCCCTCGTACTTCCATGCGTGCTTTACGTTGCCATGGTTGTTGAGCCAGTTCATCCAGTCGGCGGGGCTGAGTTCAGCGTTCACGTCTGCCACCTGATGTCAGTTTCAGACTCCAATCGATGGTGGTAATGCACCACTATAGAGCTGTTTACAACCACCCAACATGCCCGACACACTCACACAGCCTTTCTTCCAAAACTATAGCCTTATAGCTGTCGTCTTTAATGGCTTCATGGTTTTAATAAACTTGTTTTAAAGGGTTTAAAAATAATTAAACATATCTTGAGAAAGAAATATGTGTTTGTTATTTTTCTTTGCTATCCGAAGAAAACAATCCTTGTTACGTTGAGATAACAACATCCTGTATATAACTTGTGATCTGGTGAAACTGGCATTAAAATGATTTTCAAAGACACACACTCTTAGTTTCTGTAGTTTTGACATTTCTGGATGAAAAAAAAAAAACTGTTGCTCCAAACTGATATTTATTTGACAAAATTGTATGTTTAAGTGGGTACACCCTTGCACCCCAACAGAATTAGCAAAAATAACTTCTTGTAGGCGTTTTGTGTAATAGTCCATCAATCTCTGACATCAGCCTACTCAAATTTTGAACTCTCTTTCATGCAAAGTCCTTAACTTGCAGGATATTTTTATGACTTTTATTGTTTCTCTTATTTAATTGTAGGTGCTAAAAATAACTGCATCTGGTATGGTTATGTGTCAGAATAACTGTTTGTTATCACTGGCAAACTGTTTGGGACTTCAGGAGGAGGCAATATTGATATTCCTTTTGCTCTGGCTGTAGTAGATGATGAATGGCTTGTGCAGCTTTAGGTTTCGTAGGTTTGTGCAGGGAACCTGATGATGTCTGGATGTGAGCTGATTTTTTGCCTCGTTTGTATTCTGAGCAACTCTTTTTTTTTAACCTCTGCAGGATGCTTTGCTCTGAACTGAAAGTCAGTATTTTGTTATTTTTATACTCGACGGTTTTTGATTTCTAGTCACGATTCAAGTCATGAAACCAGCAAATGAAGCAGAATCCCCCCCCCCACACACACACACACACACACTTTACATTCGGTAAAAGCGCATTTCTTTTCCGTGGGTGCCTCTACTGTCATGTCTTTAGGTTGAAGTGGAGCTTGTTTTGATTCTTTCAAAAAGTTAGGGATATTTGGCTTTTTGTATGATGTGAGAATGAACCTAAAACACTTTAAAACCTTTCAAAGTGAACTGAATATGACTTTCTCTAAACTTCTGAAGGCACATGTACAATTGTTCGATGTTTAAGTATTGCATAACATGCTGTCCAACAAGATGCTTCACCACAAAAAATACAAAAAGAAGTGTATGAACCCTGAATGGAGCTCTAAATGTTCCTGTTCAGTGACAGCTTGTATCTAAACAGTCCTCTTACTGTTCACATCTCATGTCTGCATTAAAAAATATCTTATCATTGGTGTATTTTGTGCCTGATAATAACCTGGCACAAAAATTTTAGATTTGTTTACACATATGACGGGTAAGCCAGTAGGGAAACGCCAGAACAGTCTTGCCATCTTGGAACTACAATCATGGCGATGGACAAATAGCACCAAAGTGGAATAAGAATGCATTTTTCCCAGTGAACCAGCGCACAGTGAATAAAATGCTGGAAAAGATTTGTTCAACTGTCATTTACAAAATGTAGGACCATGCACATGCAGCTGTGACAAATAGCACCAAAGTGGAATAAGAATGCATTGTTCCCAGTGAACCAGTGCACAGTGAATAAAATGCTGGAAAAGATTTGTTCAACTGTCATTTACAAAATGTAGGACCATGCACATGCAGCCGTGCAGAGGCTGTTTTCATAATCGCCAAGAAAGCAAAAAGGGGCACTTAATATGACTGGAGCGTCTACATGGGCTCGTCTACCCCAGGTAGCAGGAGCTCAGGATGCAGAAAGATTTTAAAAGGAACGCCAACGTTGTTTGCTTCCTCCTGACAAGCAAATCAACTGTACTGTCTAAACTATACCAAGCCGTCTGGTGACATCGACAGAAAAAGAAAAAGTAAATAAATACTTGTGTAGACTCATTATTAATGTACGGGACGAGTTTCGCGTGTGGGCGAGCTCCTTTTTGGAAACGTAGAGAATTTTTATTTGATTTGATTTCAATGCTGGGATTCATTTGTGATATTTTGCAATTAAACGCCGTGTGGTACAGAGTGTTATATGATATTCTGCCATCTGTTGTGATTATAGTAGGACGATAACCGTGTTTATAGAGAGGAATTCATTTAGAAATCTGGCTATACTGGCTGTATTGTGGAACAGATCCTCAAAAATCACATTTATCTTTCTTATCTATAATGCCAATTAATCATTTACAAGCATTATCTTTGGAATCAGAGCAATTGGGAAAGTTTTACCTGTCATGTAAAGATCCATGCGGTCATTATTTTCATATTATTACGGCTGAAACAATATAGTGACCATTGTCAAGGGCAATGGATCTTTTTTCCTTCTTTTCTGAACCTGTGGTCTTACGGTTAACCTAATTTTCCTCCGCATCGCAAGTAGTCCAGTCACTTATCCCAACCAAGATTTCAACGGAAAAAACACCAACAAAAAATAGTGAGCGAGCAGTTAGCGACACCTTGTGGTAGAAGAATGGTCAACTTACCAATTAATTTGAGCATCTTTGGCGAGTGTGGGAATTGTGAGCACTGGGTCCAGGCCGAGTTTAATGATTCACGCTCTCAAAAACAAAAAAAGACTAAAATAAGACCACGAGAAGACCCGTGGCAAGAGGCATACGACTAAGAGCAGAGGAGGAAATGTCCAGTTCAACATACAGAAATAGCCGGTGCTAGCCCAAATTCCAGCCGCCATGACTCAACTAACAAACGTTGCTAAGCAACAGATGCCCCAACTGTGGGGAACTATTCAGTTCTTAGCGTAAAACATCAGAGGTTTATTTGGCCCTCACAAAAATAGAACACTTTATTTGAATTGTACTTTTTGCAAGTAGCCGTATAATAAATGGGATAATGTACGGAACGCAGGTCATTATCGGGAAATACGAACCTTTCCGATAATGACCTGCGTTCCATACATCATCCCTTACTTAGCCATGCACTGAATAGCTTTAATTAAGGGACCCTTATTGTAAAGTCTTACCTGTTTGGTAAATATTTCAGGGTCTATTGTGCTGTACCATAATCCACGCTGACCCAAACTTGCATACATGAATTATTCTGATGTTGGAAACACAACTGCGGTTCCTCAGAAGCAGACTGATAGAGCTTTCAGTTTATCATAAGAACAGCAGAGGTCTTTAAAAAAAGTTCCTCTTCACAAACAAACAGCTGTGTTGTAAAATTCTTGAACTGTAAGTGGCAGAAGAGCTTTGTGCATCTTGCTCCTGGTCTCATATTTTTCCTGATTATGTTCTTTGTGGACTGTGAAGGTTTTTCACACACGTCTTAATTAACAGCTGCAACAGTTACCTGATGAAAGCGTAAAAATGTGGGGCTTTTGAAAAAAAAATATTTTGAAGATGGTGAGTTCTAAATAAGTTCGCAGTAATTTGAGATTTTATTAAACAGTACTTCCCTTTACTGTGAAATAATTACTTCTTATAATTGGTTTAATCAGAAACTGCTTTTTCTACTTTACAATGAATAATAGAAATAATAATGAGAAGAAGAAAAAGAATAATTCAATTCAACTTTACATATTTGTATAGCGTCAATTCATGATAATGTCACCTCAGGGCGCTTAACAGACAGAAAAATTCAGGTCAGATTCATAATAGCCTAGCTAAGGAAACCAACAGATTGGATCGAATCTTGGCTTGACCCGGTCCAATCCCCCATCCTGAGCAAGCACGGAGTGGTGGCAAAAAGAAGAAGAAGACGTATTATATAATATTAATGCCAATTTATTTAGAGGAAAAAAATAAAAATTTTATTAACATTTCTATTTTAGGCTTTATTTTTACTAATAGACACTAATGACAAAAAACAGTAAAAGAAAAAATTTTGACTCAACTTCACAGTAAAACAAACAAACAAATAACAAAAAACATTGTAGGTACCTGAAGTGGGTGAGGCTGTTTTTAACCTGACCATGCGATCAATTTGAATACGTGTGAGTAAAAGTGTTGGAAAAATTAGTTTTTTTTTAATTTAATATTTAAAGTTAAATTAGAAAAGCACTCGGAGAGCGGTATTGTAGTCAAGACCGCACCAACCGAGACCAAGACATTTCCGAGACCAAGACGAGGTTAAGACTTTTAGAGACCGAGACGAGACCAAGGCCACAAATGTCAAAGAAAAATCACAACAAAACATCAAAATGTGAGTGTTTTCTTGCTTTTAAACAAATATGACAACAAAAATTAATCTTTGCTCTGTTGTTTTGAAAACAGCACTATGAATTAAAACTATATATACTAATACATTTTGGTAAACATCAAATTTAATTACCACCAAGTGGTCAGAAATCTCTCCTAACAAGCAGGATGGTAGTTTATCATTTTCTGTCATTTGGTCTCTTTTTTAACCTCCGGTCTGTTTTAGAACTTATGACAAGAGTACTGCATATCATCTGAAATTTCTTCAGTGTCATCATCATCATCACACTCACAATGTTGAAAAATTTTAGAAACAACTATTTTGTTAAGTAATGAGACAGTTTGCACAAACATAAAATGGTGAAATCCCTACTAAAAAGCTTATAATCAAACAAAATTCAGATTTACAACGAACCTGAAGTAAACACGCACGCTGCATGAAGTGAGAACCATGTAGACTCAATCAGAATCGCGCAATCAGGGAGTTGGCTCAGTAAATATGAACTTTTCACTAACCTGAAGAAAATAATGACCCTGCTAAGCATCACTGTTGCAGGTAAGTTGTTCTTAATGATCTCTGAAGTGTAAAAATAATTATTCTGCATACTTGGAGTCTAAAAAAAATAAGCATTTGCTGTGTGGATGATTGATCACTGATCAGTGACTGAGCAGCCAGCTGCTGCGGCTCACTGTTGCGCCTTGACAGGTGGAAGAAGTAGTAGTTCCAACCTATTCGTACAATTTGGTTAGTTTTTTACTGTGTTTATGTTAATGATAATAATAAATATGAAAATAAGAGTTAGCTTGTGAATCATTTCTATAATACAGGTGGCTGGTTGAGGAACAACCACTATTCCAGTACCAATCTGCACAGAAATCGTCTTCTCAGGTAAATGCTTTAGAGCTTCATGGTTTTTTGGTTTATTTTATTATAAATACCGAGGTCCTGGTCCAGACCTCTGTGTCCTCAGTGGTAGCTACAGTCATGTTAACAAGTTCACACAGCCGCTGTCCTCCTTTCGGCTCGCACCTCTTTGGGCACAGGAGGCGCATCAGTCACAGTCACACTGCAGCAGCAGCTGGAGGAAGACGTAACACAACCAGTGTTTTTAAGTTATCAGCTGTTTTTAAGAGGGTCCTTTTCCACTCTTATCAGCAGCTAAGTTATGGACAAAAAGTCTCAGTAGTGGTCTCATTAAGATCCTCTCTTTTAATTTTTTACCAAACACTCGGGCCATTTGTATGGAGTTATATGGAAAAATGCCAAAAATGTGACCCATTAGGGTGATGTTGATGTAAGACTGTTTAGGCGTTGGTAAGGAGGTTTGATGTTCACCATGGGAAGTCAGTCAGAACACACAGGACTCACTTGTACAGTTAACTGTCTTTACTGGTCACTCTTAATCACAATAGGCTTTACACCGTGTAAGGCCTATCGTAAATTACACGATCAGGATTTTTGGGGCCGATCACCGATCAGAGAGTTCTAAAAAAAAAAAAACGATCACCGATCCGATCATGTGAGGAAGCAAATGGATCTATTTAAATAGCTCATTTACCCGTATTTATACAGTTTACTGAGTATCATCAAAAGGATTTTTGTTTCCATTTTTTGTCCTGAACTGAGATGAAGAGGTTAAACATCACTAACTAACCTCTAATGGGCATTCAGGTTAAAATCGTCCTGATTTAACCTGAATGCCCATTAGAGGTTAGTTAGTGATACGTGAGCTGTTACGTCGCAGCTCTGCTAGGGGTTAGGGACGCAAACAAAAAGACTGGTTTCAAGATGTTGAAAGGTAGAGTGAAGATGTTTTATTGTTCAGGGGTGAATTAAAGCATAAACAAAAACCTGGAAAACTGTAACTGAAAAGGAGATGGGGTTAGCGATGCTGCTCAAAGGAACAAATAAAAAGACAGACAAAGCCTAACACTGAAAGGGAAACAAAAATGGGGAAAAATACAAACCTAGGCTAGGAACCAAACAGGGAACGAGCAGCACCATAAACTAAGACCTGTAACCAAACCCAAACTACAACAAAAGACCTAGCTATCCCAACTCCAAACTATCAGTGAAAATGACAAAGAAAAGCGAATCTAGCAACTAAACCAACTAACCAAACTAAAAACACCTGGAAATCAAAACCCAAAGACAAAGTTACTCAAACTAAAGACACAAAAAACATAAACTAAGGACAACTGTTGCCAGGCCAAGCAGTTGCCCATGAATGAAGGTGTGGTTGGCTTTTTTGTAGCTGCCAGGCCAGCAGCTCCAGGTGTGTCTGATCAGCAATCAGCACTGAAGGAGGGAGGAGATGATTGTGGGGAGCCAGGCCAAGGGGAACAGAGGGATCGAGCAGGATGATTTGCATGTAAAAATGAAAGACAAAAGGGTTAGTATCTGGGCGGCCGTAACAAGGACAAACCAAAGTCATTTGAGCCAGTGGCACAAATAATAGGAACAACTTAAACAGTCATAACTGAAATTATTTACAGTAACAGTGCAAATGAAGGGAGTAATGCAGCTTCAGAAGTTGGGGGGGGTCACATCTGATGACCAAATATCAGTGGTCAAACTAATGGAGTGACTGTTTCTTCAGAAGAACCTCGACGTGAGAACGAACAACCTGGTGCAGCTCGTTTAATCAGGTATCGCCACAGTAGGGCTGGAATATATTTGTTGTGGACATATGCGTCAGCGTCAGGAGCGATTGTGTACATACATGCTGCAGCACTTGAGGAGCACGCAGTGGCCGAAACGCTTGATACTGGAGGTCTCCGTGGTCTGGAGTCCTGTTATTTACAGTCTTTGAAGGAGACATGATGACAAACACTTGTGCTGCAACAGTTTAAAGGTGTCATAACCTGCTGTTTTACATCCACAATCCTTCTTAAATTATCTTCAAATGAATTTTTAATTCTAGTTGGGTGGGAGGAAATTTTAATGAGCTAATTTGAACCTCTTTTAATCCCCAACTTTTGTTTGTCGCGAGAATACGCACGAGAGTTAGACCCGTCGGTAAGCGCGTTTACGAGGCAAACGTCAAAGCCAAAACAAAGTTTCCCCCGTTTCCAGTGGAACAACTGGGGACTGCCAAGAAAGGAGACGCTTTCAGATGATTGTGTGTTTTCAGCCGCACAAAGTTAGGCACGTTATCAAGCTGGCTAATGCTTACAGGCTAACACGACTGTGCAGTCTGCCGGCCACAAACAAACGTGTCGTTTTATTATAAAGTTCGGTCCTTCACCGTGGTGAATCGGTCGTTTTGATCCACTTCTTCCTCAGCATCACTTCAGTCTGGAATGAAAACTTGGCATTGGCGTTTATCCGATTTACAAAGTTTAACAGAGTAGTAGCTGGCGGACTTTTGTTAGCAGGTTAGCATTAGCCAGCTTGATGACGTGCCTAACTTTGTGCGGCTGAAAACACACAAGCATCTGAAAGCGTCTCCTTTCTTGGCAGTCCCCAGTTGTTCCACTGGAAACGGGGGGGTACAGACCCGATTTTCAGATGTTTGTGTGTTTTAAGACGCACAATGTTAAGCACGTCAGTAAACGCTAGCTGGCAAATGCTAGCATGCTGTGAAGTGCCGGTGTTGTGCCCCACCGGGGACAAACAAACGTGTGTTTTATTATAAAGTTCGGCCCTTCACCGCGGCAAATCGATCGCTTTGATCCAGCTTTTGATCCAGTATCACTTCAGTCTAGAATGAAAACTTCTATATGTTTGGAGTTTATCCGATTTAAACAGTATAACAGAGCAGGAACGGCTGATGTTAACATGGCCCGGAAGAGGAAGTGCCAAATGTTTCAACTTCCGGAAACCGGAACGCGGAAATGTGATAATCCCCTATAGAGAAACACTGTCTTACAGTACGTAAAAGTTTGGCCTCCTTATCATTGTCAAGAATAAATTTTAGACCAATTTGAAAAAAGGAGTTATTTTTCCCAACAGTACGTCATGGCATATGATACAGTATTTTAATTGGGCACAAGGATGATGTGCAGCAGAAAAACTTCCCAGACGCTTTTGGGAATGACATATATAGTATCCAAACAGAAAAAAAGGTGGAAAAACAGGACAAGCTGGAAAGCAGTGAGCAACCGTGTCTTTCCGCCACATGAGACAAACTAATATGGAGCCAAAAGGCGACTGGCTGGTCATTAGTGAAGGTTGCCTGGCTGCTGCAGTTCTACATAATCACAGACCCACTGGGACAAACATCACGTCTCCTTCTTGAAAACAAACAAACAAACAAACAAAACAACAGAAAAAAAGAAAACAAAACAGATATGCCAGCTTGAGGTGACCTGACGACGGGAAAACACATCCATGTTAAAAGGCTGTGGGCAGAGAGGCAGCGGGGGCGCAGCAGGCCAAGTGGTGTCAGTTTCTCAGGGGGGGAGGTTTAAGTGAGCGCAGCACGGGCGCCTGTTGCTTAGCAGCACTCAGCTGCCTTGCTTCCCGATGCCGGGCAGTGAGATCATTAGGTGACGCCTGACAGGGGACGCGGAGCGACACCTGGGACAGCTCAGAGCTCTGCCAGAAGCCGGCTGCAGGATGCGGCTGCGACGCAACTTTAAATGTCTGGAAAAATTGTAATGATTCTGCTCAGGGAGGATTGTGATGATCACAGTGGGCTCCGGCTGCTGCTGAGCGCATTCGCAGTAATGCTCTCTGCAGAGGTTTAATTGACATTTCATGGGAGGCGCAAGAAGATTATGTTCTAAAGATAATGACAGTCATCAACAATAAGCAGAGCTAAATGTGGTATATAAAAGAACAGAAGAAGCTAGAATTACACAGAGCATTACATGATGCAATAATATACGTTCATCATCAAAATTATTCATACCCTCAAATTAAAGGAGGGAAAAATATCAGCCGTCAGTGAAATGAGATGAAATTGACAAAAGTAATAATAGATAAAAAGTCTATGAAAATCATGACATTGATTTTGAATTGTGGTTTAACAGAAATATTAAAAAACAAACACACAAAAAATAAAACATGTAAACAAGCATGATGGGGCTCCAAAGCTAAACTTTTGTTGAGCAAAATTTTGAGAAAATCACTGCAATCAGATGTTTTCTGTAATGTTCCAAAAGACTTCTACACCTGTAGACAGGTATGTTCCACTGTTTATGGGAAAGGTGTTATGTATCTGGGACAGTTTTGTTTATTTGGGTTTTTATTATTATTAGTAGTAGTAGTTGTAGTAGTAGTAGCGGTAGTAGTAGTAGTAATATTTCCAACCACAATTCAAAAGCAATATTTTATTAAATTATAATTCTCTAATTTTTTATTTATTATTAGTTTCTTTGGTATTTGAATTACTACTATGAATTTAGCCTTTTCTTTAATTGGGGATATGAATCATTTTGAGGACAACTGACTATATATGTTTTTATAATTTAAATCTTTTGATTTACAAATCCCATTTTCATAAGAATTGGTCAGTTTAAACAAAATCTTGCTTAATTCTTCATTTAATAGACAGTAGTTGATAAACAAAATAGTCGGGAGATAGGTAGAGGAGGGCTAAACTGAACTTGGACCTCCCAGGAAATGATGTTACTTCTTTCCCATTCTTGCTTGAGGTACAACTGAAGTTGTTTAACAGCCCGGGGTCTCTGTTGTCGTATTTTGTGCTTCACCCTTTTACTATGAAGCCACGCTTATGTAGCACATGCAGAATGTGAATTAGCATCGTCTTGCTGAAATAAGCAGGGATGTCCCTGAAGAAGATGTTGTGTGGATGGCAGCATGTGTTGCTCCAAAACCTTTGAGCGTTGATGATGTCATTACAGATATGTTAGTGCCCATGCCATGGGCCAGTGACAGCCACCGTCCATTTACAACTCTTCTTGGCATTTGGAAATAATTTCTTTGCCCAACTTTACCGCTGGAAGTCAATCATTTTTACACACTGAACCTTTAAGGTTGGAATCTTGTGTAATATTACTTTAGGTACTGCAACTGTGAACCAAGCATACCCGTACTGTAGGTGCAGAGACTGTGCTTAATTTGTAAAGTTAAACGCCTTGGGACGCTAAGGGGGGAGGGGTTCTGGCAAATCTAAAAGTGAGTTGAAGTGACGGAACACACTCACACATGCATGCACACACATAAAAATGAAAAAACATGGCCAAGGTACTAACCTTTTTACACCCACCTTGGTGTTGGCGCCCAGTTATGTGTATTTCCACTCAATACAAAAATGAATAACCACTGTTAAACTTTTGCCATTATGGACATGTTCTACATGTTTAGGAAGCTTAGTTTCTCCACAATTCAACCACTAAAGTCATTTTATGGACACAACGAACATCAAAGCATAATTAATAAAGATACAGCAGCATGGTAAACCTATATAGGAAGAAACAACTGCAACTCCCTACCTTTGAAGTGGTCCTTAAGCCATATGAGAAGTCCAATCTTCTGTTTATATACCTTCCATTCATGAGGGTCTACCTCATTGTGATTCAGCAATCAAACAATTAGCTCATCCAAGCTAATGCTACACGCTTTATTTTGGCAGTGTAGCTACGCTGTTGGGGTGTGTTTGTTTTCCTCACTTTCCTGCCTACAAAACATTAGTGTCCCCATCAGTTTCTGTTTAGATTTGACTCTGGGACAGCTCTTAGGATAAAACAAGTGCTTCCACTCTGGATTGCATCATTGGTGCCTTATAAAGTCCTCCTTCTATTGATCAGACCCACGTAGGTCTTTGATTTAGTAGCCAATGCAGTTAGCTTTCTAATGAGGGTAAGTATGGCCAGTTTAGATAAACTACAGCTATTAGAGCAATGTTTCTGTTACAGTTGCCGAAAACTCACTTTAGAATGGGTCTGTTATGCAAACACAAGAACAGATAACAATTCTAAACATGAAACAAACATTTTTTTTTTCATTTGGGTGATATCTAATATATTTATTTATTTAAATAGTGGCACAGGAATGGGGGATCCGGTAAAACAGGTTCTGGATCCAACGTCAGAGGTACTGGATTGCGTTCCAGCTAGATCCGACTTAAATAAAGCCCTGTGCAGTGTTTTAAAGACCCACAATGTAACTTTTAGACCTTAAAAATAAGCTTTTCTGACTCATTTTGATGGCACACCAACATTCATTATGCACATTTTCGAGCCGTCACTGCCCAGCGGCGTCCCGAGGCTCAGAAACTGCACAATGCACTGAAACTTTTGCATCCGGGACGTTGCAGCCGACTAATGGTTGCGCACCGTGTCACTTATTAGCAGACAGATATGAACCAGATATGAACACAGCGGGTGTTTTGAATGCGCATCATGTCGGATTTGGCAAAGAAACGTAAGGGAACATTACCGGAGGAAGAAAGGAAAAGAAAGAGAGGAAGGAACAGAACAAGAGTCAAGATAAGACTGTCTTTTACTGCTGGAGTGAATCACAGTACAGGTACGATACAAGATGGATGCTAGTTTAGCCGTGGATAGGGGGCGCGTCACTGAGAAAAGCGCTAAAAGTTCCATCATGGGTCTTTAGCACAGGGCCAATCCCATGTGGGGCGTCTGGAGCCCATCCAAGCTGCTACCAGACAAGAAGCAGGGACAGCTCATCAGTCCCTTTGCAGAGTCAATAAGAAGCAGAGGTGTGTAACCCAGCTGCCATTAAGTAAAAATCTTGCCATTGTTTTGGATCTGCCGGTATTAGAACAGGTGTTTTCACTAACGAGCTCATCTACCTGCTGTGCTAATCACATTCAGCTGGATAAGTGATTGGTTGGAACAACTGCCAGACAGGATTTTTATTTTCTGGAACAGGATGTCCAATGCTGACGGCAACAAAACAGCATGCCAAACCGAACAAGGGTTTGTTTGGATTCTAGAAAGAAACCAAAGTACTTGGAAAGAAACTCCATTTAGAGAGACCCCAGCAAAGGTCTGAACCAGGCCGCAATGTGACACACCACCGTGCAGCACCATGTTTATCACGAATAGTGTTTTTGTTTGTTTGAAACAATATCACTTCATTCTAGTTTCAGGAGAACTCATTTTGCACATAAACTTAGAGAGAATAACTTTCAGTCAAAAAGTGGCAGATTGTTCCGGCTGCTTCGTGTTAAATAGGTTTCACTTATTAATTCATGATTTGGGGAAACTCATACAAATTTGGTCTGAGCAATTCCCCCAAAACATCCTTTCCCTTCTCACCTGTGTGCCTCTGATAGCTCGACATCTCTTTGTGAACTCGTGTTTATCGCTGAACTGCTCCTCGCTGGAAGCGTGAGATTGCTGGCAGAGGACAGGCAGTCAACAGAGGAGACACTTCAAAGACAGCTGACAGTATGGACTTAGAAAGGAGGAAATTAGCGAAACATCCTTTCAAATGAAATACTGAATTATGATTTGCCCGGAAGGTGGCAAAAACATGAGTCATCTTTGTTAATACTCATCTCCTCAAGGGTGTTTTATCACTGAATTTATTCCCGGGCAGTGTTGTGCTGGGAGATGAAGTGAAAAACAAAAGACTGAGCAGCAGCGCGACAAAGACTATCTGATAAGCTGCTGGATGACTCATTGTTGATTAGTAGTTTTCAGGAGACGGATTGGCCCCTGGGTCTGTTTGTAAAAGTTTGTGTGTGTGTGTGACTGAATGCATATGAGACAAACAGCGTAGTATACTCAGATTTATCTCAGATGCTTTATCATCACAGCCAATCTCAAGATTCAAGAGATTGGTTGCAAAGTATCAGATAAATCAATCTACGCTGCAGTTACCAGCACAACTTTTTCAGCTACATAAAGTCGACACAACAACTCAAGACTTCATGGGGGGAAGAATCATTTCCCTGATTGGAAATGTATATTGAATCACTTGTTTGATGATGCTCGGACAATCTTTCCTGCAGCAACTATCTGCAAAGTATATTTTACAAGGGATGGACGATATTAATTGGCCCCCTATCGGTATTGGCCTTAAAACGGAATATCGGACATCGGCCAGCCCACCAATATTCAACCGATATTTAACCGATCAGCCCGCTGTTTCTAAAGTCTAGAAAACCCCCCAAAACTTCTTAATTTTTTTTTTTTTTTTACAGACTTTAAAACTTCTAAAGACTAGGGGTGGGAAAAAAACATTGACACTGAAAAAAATACATGCCTCAAATACATGCGACACTGAAATATCGCAATATTTTCATATGCTGATATCATATTCACATTTAAAAATGCAGTATCAATCTGTTTTACTAACAAAATCTCACGGGAATTCACGGAAATTTCACGATATTTTCATATGCTATCATATTAACATTTAAAAACGCAGTATTGATCTATTTTACTAACAAAATCTTGTCTTGCGAGAATTCATAAAATATTACGAGAGTTTTTAACAGAGTGATGAAATCACGCAGGATTTTGGAAGTAAAATAGATTGATACCGCTTTTTTGAATATCAATTTGATATCAGCATATGAAAATATAGCAATATTTCAGTGTATCGATATTTTTTCCCACCACTATCAGGAAACGGATAACAAAACAGCTATTTGCAATGACAGCTTATTTTTTTCAGCTACTATATCGATACGGTCAGTTACATGAGTTTAAAAATATCAGCATATCGGCCAAAATTCCAGTATCGTGCATCCCTATATTTTTTACCATTTGTTTTCCAAAAACTGAGCCCAAATGCAGAAACAGTGTGGACAGCAAAGTCTGATTTAACAGTTTCTATAAGAATTTAAATGGAAAACGGCAGCCATGGACAGCTGCCCATATCCTAGACTTGTCGTTCTCAAGTCTGGTCTTGGTCTCAAGTCCACTTTCAGTTGTCTTGTCACGGTCTCGGCAGTCTTTGGTCTCAGTCTTGGTCTTGGTCTCGGTCTCACAATGTCTTGGACTGGCCTAGTGGTCTTGAAGGGATTCATAACCTGTAATTTCCAGGCAGGTAATTTTTTTTTTTTAAATTTCATTATACACCCCTTCAAGTACCAATCAAGTACCAAA